>VZSC01009130.1:0-16151 GCA_013398225.1 Steatornis caripensis
CTTCCCTTCCCTTCCCTTCCCTTCCCTTCTCTCTTTTTTTTTTTCCAGTTTGGCAATAATATTGCATTTTGAAAGGTGGAGCAAAACAGAGGGGCTTTAGAAAAGTTTAAAAGAATTTGCCAAAGCTAATCATTTCAATCTCATGAATTCAGGGGAATAAATTCCATTTCACAAGCCTGATTCTAATGGGAGCTGAAAACTTTTGTGTGTGACCTGTAAATATTATCGCAAACAGTAACAGTATTTGACAAATAGTCTAATCACTACGGTGTAGATCAACACATTTTTCTTTGCTGTAATAAAGTGTCTCTTCTTAGAAAGCATACGGATTTATACATTTCCAAATTTATATAAAATCTCAGATATATGCTAACCTTGTTTTAGTCTAAGAAACCTGAAATGTTTCACTAGACAAATACCCATACTTTTTTAAACAATACGTCTGCACAAGTTGCACATTATTTTCAAGGGTTTAAGCATTTATGGTTTCTTGTCTCTTTTGGGACAGCTGTCTTGTTTAAAAACAAGTTTAGGGTCCATCTGATCAAAAAAGATACACAAGACAATCAATTTCAAAAGTCAGTCTAGTACAAAAAGGCTTGTATTAAACCTAATAATAGCCTTTCTCAGGTGGCAATTTGTATAGCAACTCTATACACATCTCAGCACCCATACCAAATTATGAACATTCCTGCTGTGGCATAATGTATTTAAAGTGGAAAAAGAAAACACTTTCTGGAATAGGCAATTTCCATTATTAAAAAATTAAGTCTGCTATCAATTTTCACATTCATCATTTCAATTCTTAGGCCAGAAATTACTAATATGCCATTATTGAAATGGAGCACTGATGCAGACTTCTGTGTGAAGTTGAGGGAAGATGGTTTATGTGGTAGCTTTTTGGTCTATCAATATTTAAAAAATCTGAAATATTTTTTGGTTCAGGTGAAGGTAAAATGAACTAAAAAAACAAGTTGTGCCAATTATCCTTGTGAGTGTCTGAGCAGATTTTTCAGAAATTAAAGTATTTCATTGTTAATATATTTTCAAAAATCTAAAATTATTGTGTTATAAAGCAAATATTTTTTAATTCTAAAATGATGGAATTAAATATATGCATTTATAGGATCAAAATTTTCTAATTAAACTGGCAACAAAATTCTTGTCTTATTTTAATAATGAAATGTTAATTATCAAATAAAATTTTATGGACTGAAATTTTTCAGCTCCATCCATTACTACTGCCTCTTTTGTTTCTTTTGTTTGGACTCAAACTCTAGTATAACTATACTTCAAAGCATAATGCAAATACATTGTTATTACCAACATATCCAACATTACCTGCTCTCAAAATGCCTTTCGTCAGCATTAAACTTTCTATTTTGTAGCCCCATTGGATAATACTACAGACTGCAGCTGCATTTCTCCAGTAATGCAATGTAAGTGACATGTCTGTAAATTATGCTTTGCGTTTCAAACAATTGTCTCATATTTCAAACTTCTCTGCAGTTAACCTATAAGGAAAACTGGCATATCTATTCGTGTTTATTCATTAAATAAGTAGGATTTCGCTCATAACCCAACATGACCTGCGTAAATACCACCTGAATCAGTTTAATATTTCACTGTTCTGAAAATGGTATCTTTTGCTCTGAAAAATAATAGTAATCGTAATAAATAATAATAAATATGACTGTAATCAAATGTATTTTAGACAACACTACAATGTAATTGTTTTATAAATGGCTATAGATTGTATTAATATGGCTTGCATTTGTATGAAGATTTATGTTTTCTTACCAAAAACCAAAACTTCTAATCTTTTAGTAATACACGCACGTAAGTACACACGCATATGTACAGAGAGGACAGGAACGTATGAAAAGACTACAAACAGCATATTTTCTCTTTTTTTTTTAAAGTACTGTGATAGAAAGGGGACTATATAAACATAATACAAATTGATTTTACATAGCTGTTTGCTGAATAAAGTTAAATTAATTTTTCATAGTCTTCAAGTTTATTAAGCAATTAAAGTAAAATAAGGCTAATAAAAATTATGGTAAGGAACATTTCATGTAACATTTACCTAAAGCTAAAAATATCATTGAATAAAAGAAGAAATTGCAGAATTATGTATGTTTCACTAAACCATCCATAGAGGTTGCAATATTTTTAGAGAATGTCTAGAACTTAAAAATGACCTTCACTTGACTTAGGGTTTTAAATTCACATCATGGCAAGACATTTGCCTTGGTACAATTACATTATGAACTGTATCTGGATTGTAGTTACTTTCTTTACTTTTCATTATTCCCTTGTACAGAGCCTCTAACTTTCATTATGTGGATTCAGGATAAATCCTAGGTCAAATTTACATTACAAGAGCTTCGCTGAAAGGTTACATAGCTACGTAATATTTCACCAGCTATCTTTTGAATCTTTTTGAAATCTAAGAATGGTGAAGTATGACAAACAGATAAGATGTATCTCAGGCATTTGTTTGCAAATTTGAATTTCAATAGAAATACGAAAGAACAATATCCACATAGAAGACAGGTTACCTGAAAAAAGATTTTCTACTTAATCTTGAAAAAATTTTAAGTAGCACGATGCATGGCTTGCAAAATGTTTTTAAAATTTCAAGAATCCAAGCATTTGGATTTGTAACAGTAGTTTAACATAGAAGATTATTTTTAGGGCTGCAACCTTCCAAATTTTCTTTTTCACTATCAATCAAATGATTCATCACTGAATAGATTCATTAATCTAATAATTACATGCTGAACTATAAAGAGACATGGATCTTTGTTGTTGCTCTCATGTTTAAAAATTAGAAGCTTCCAACACACCACCCTCAGAATCTCATATATTGTGTTTTTGAATGCATATGTATCTCTTAGAAGAAGTTGAATAGCTAAGCAAATAATTTACAAGTAGTCATTTACCTGGTATTTCCTCTTTTATTTCCATTCCTTCACAATCAGATCAATTACTAATCTTCCTCTTCTTAGTTCAGTACAGTATTTAGAAACAATCTTATGAGAAATAACCAAGAAATAAACAGGTAACAGTTTTTGACAACATTCACTTGTGTAAAGGTAGGTGAATGCTTACTAAACTTAAAAAACTGACAAAGATTTTGCGATAAAACATAAAAGGAAAGACTCAAAGTTTTTGACTTTCAGAATAAATTTTCAGTCCTTTGATGTTAAACCAGGCTAATCACATTCATCTTACAGTTTTATTTAAAATATTACTATTAATTTCTATTTTTCCTTTATTCTAAAATCTGTCATCTGTTAAAGATTAAATGTGAATAGAACAATAGTACTCTATCTCTTTTTGCTACAAAGTGAAAAACTAATGCTTCTAACAATGGTCCTAAATATTAACTTACAAACCCACTAGCAGTGATTTCCAGCAATGCTTGACTGAGTGATGGTTTTATATTTTGTTATTAACCAAATTTCTACATACTGGAAATGAGCTTGCATTATTTGTGTTTGGGGTAACAGCAGTCACAAACCAAACATCGCATCTCCACCAGACTGTAGTGTAACCTCTTGCAAATTATGTCATTTCTCCATGCCACATCTCATCTCTAAAGCATAATAATAATTCCCTTCCTTTCAAAACTGCTGCATATTGCATTGCATTCTTGGTTGGTTTCTTCACAGCTACAAAATTCAGTTACAAGTTTCTAAGAATGAAATTCTAGGGTTTAATAATTATTTTGATTAGTTATTTTAACTTACTGGTATACTCAGAACTGAACACCTTAAACAGCACTGTGAATCAAAATTCAAACTTCATTTTGACATCAAATATATGTTCATAAATTCTGTCCACACAAATTACAGAGACAAATGAGTTTCCATGAAGAAATTATTTGTGTTTGGTTTTTTCCTTTTTTTTCCTTAATCAAGTTGTAAACACGGTTAAAGGGGTTTGTTTGAGGATTGCAGTAGCTGTTAGGAGGAGTAGAAGTATAAAACAATAAAAAAGAATAAGCTTAAACCAGTACATGTGTTTATTTACGCAAGTATGTTACAAAATAAATGCCACGTGTCCTGGTTTGAGTCAGAACAGAACCAATTCTCCTTTTGGCAATTTTACTTTTCAGTTAACTCTCTTCTAAGAGACTGCACACTCTGGAATTAACAGCATGCTTTTCAGACAGTGTCTGCTTCTAGGAGTGATAACGCTTGATGTTTATAGCTATTACTAGGGTAATGATGTGAATAGTATGCAGAAAGACTCTTGCTTGTACTTATCCTTGTAGAAATCAAGGTCACTGTTAATTTTCTTATGTGTTGTAGGTGAAACTGTGTAAAAGGGTCGCACCTACAGGGAGGAGCGGGCCTTACAGGTGACCCAAAACTGACCAATGAAGTATTCCATCCCATACACATCATAGTTAGTACAAAGATGAAGGATCATGGGTATCAAGCTCTCTTCTTACATGGCTAGTGTCCAAGGAGGACTCTGTCTGTTTCTTCTGCCTTCAATCCAGATCCATGCATTCCTGAATCCAGTTCCTGGCTGCCACTGAGTGAGTCTAGGACTTTCCAGACCCTGCCCTACAGTGTCAGTGATGACATGATCATCATTGGGGGAGCTCAGTATTGGTCTTGTATATATTTGCATGTATTTCATTATTTCCCATTAATATCATCATACTTCTTTTCATTGTTATTGTTTCATTAAAGCTGTTTTTTTTTCCTAACCCGTAAATTTCTCTCCCTTTTTCTTTCCCCTTCCCTTCTGGGAAAAGCAAGTGTGAACAGAGAACATCTATCATCCATTTAATAGCCAGTCCAGCCTTACACTTTGACACACTTCAGGTAGATTACATGTATCTCTAAATTTTTTCATTTCTGTTTATTTTTAAACTTATTTTATGACTGTAACTTTGATTTTTTTTGTTTCTTAAGGAAGAAAACAATAGCATATTCTGATATTTCAAAGTGTAAAAATGTAGGACACCTTGGTGACTGTAGACAAATTTCAGGTTACATTTGACCTTGTAGCTTTTAAATGGTTCACAATTGTGACAGCTGTAACTGCAGGACATGACGTGCCCTATGGGTGGTACTTTACTGGTGATGGTCCTTGATACAGCACAGGAGGACACAGAAGGGATATGAAAAGATCAGAAATCTGAGTAAAACATAGAAGAAAGAGGAATTTCCTGAGCCATCTAGTAAAATATTTGTACTGTTAGTCCTCGTGCTTCTTTATACTCATTTTCAGTTACTTCGGTGATAGACTAGTAATACAATAGTAAATATATAAATACATAGATACACACACACACAAAACAAGTTCTGGATTCTAGGCAGGGAAAGGATAAATTAATAATTAATTTAAAAATAAAAGTTAAATATTTTTATAAAAATTAAAAATAATAATTAATAAAATCCAAATTATCCAGATAATAGATAGACAAGATATAAACAAGATAAAACTTTCATAAACATTTTCTCTACTATACTACTCATTCCAATCTTGCTCTGTGGTAATGGTGTCTGTGTGTCATCAGGGCATTTCATTAACATACTATTGCTTTTTTCCCCCAATTAATAAAGAAAATCCAGTAAAAGTGCAACTTCAAAATCATGCTTAAGTAAGTTCACTTTTCCTCTTCCTCCAGCTCAAGAATTCATATTTTACAAGTATTGAGTCTCATCTTGGTCAAGTTCTTCAATTCTGACTTACACTAAGCGCTGCCTTCTTCAGCATCAATAAAAAAGTCCAAAATTTTATCAGAAGCATCTTTGCTAAAGATCTTTTGTCTAGAAAATAAATACTATATCAAGAAAATATATTCTTTTAGATTGACTTGATCTATTTGTGAATCTATCTTGTTCATGTTACATATTAATCCATTTTTGCAGTTAGCTGCTTGGATTATTTTTTTTTCTTCAGCATTTTTCCAAATTTTTGCATGCTGTTCAGTCAGTCTCATCATACTATGTGTGTTTGTTTTAGTTTCTCTTTCCAAAGTTGGGAAAATAAACATGTAATCTCAATCGTATGGCATCACAATCCAGTTTTGCAGATTCTTCAGAAATGCTTGTTATGAAGATTGCAATTTAGTGTACATTTCTCACAAAATTCTAGTATACAGATTAAAAATTAATAATCCTATATTCTTCCAAGAAGGAAATAAAAACTTCTACCAAGCATCTTAGCTGGCCACATGGACATACCATTCTCCCCTCCCCTCCCTTTCCCTTCCCCTTTATGAAAGCTTTGCAGCTCAGAGTCCTGTTTTAAAAGTATTGTACTTTTATCATACAGAAAATAATTTATGTCAGGTAACTAAAAACATCTGAGCCATACAAAGATACATGAGAAGTTTTTTTTTCTTACAATAACTGTAATTATGAACTAATTATTCTGAAGACTTTAAAAGTCACCTTCATCTTTCAAGAATATGAAACTCAAGAATATCACAAAGCATTTACTAATTAACCTTATTCACATAAAGTTTCCCTCACAGAGTCCTTGAATATATGTAGTGAGGCTTTCTTAAGTGCAAAAGGAGAAAGATTACAAAAGAAAATGCTCTCACACTAGGAATGTTTTTCCAGTGAAAGACTGAAAATGCTTGTTTGGTAAGAGATAAGACAAATGGTGTTTTATACAATTGGCTTGTGAGAGAGAAGGAAAAATGGCTTAAAGTGATGGAATAGGATAGAGAAAGACAGAACTACTGATTGATAACAAAAAAGTGCAGTGAAAAATTCAATAAAGAAAGAGGAAGCTATGAAGAGGAGACAATGACTGCATGATAAAAAAATTTACCATGATGGAGCCCGTACAATTTCAAGAACACATTTTCATTGCAGAGTTATTGAAAGAGAGGCATCAAAAATGACATGCTCTAGGAAAGAGTTTAAAAAGAAGATGTGAAGCAACTCTAACAACATAGATTAGAGTATGTCTAGAAAGGAAACTGTGATTATTGCAAACATTCAGAAATCATAACTGAGAACAAAAAATAACCATGGAATCACTTAAAGTAATGTGTTGTAAGGCAAACCACCCCAAAAATCTGTGTAATGTTTCCCACTCTGTTTCTGAACATTTTTCTTTTTTTCCCAGGCGTTCTTTTTTTGGCAAATAACTTAATAAAACAAGCAGACTGCAAAAATCTGAAAAATCAGATGATAATACAGATCTAGAAAAGAGCTAAATGTTGTAAGACTGGGAAAAAGTGAAAGCTGGAAAGAACCACAGAGAAGCAGGGTTTTATCATCTGATTTTCCTGAGTGACAAATAGTTAACAAAACTGGTACTTCTGCTTTATAAGTAGACTAAAGAAATTAAAACAGACTCTGTGTTCCCCCCCTGAACATAACCATTTCTGTGATCAAGAGAGTCAGTACTGCTCTCCCACTCTACAAGACTAAACATTCAGTATCTACATACTATCTATATATCTGACTTTTACACACATACTGTTTTTTCCTACTCCTTGCCTGAGTTGGATAAAATGGCTGAAGCCAAACAGCAAAAAATGTAGAAGTTCATGAGAAAGAGTGTGAACAGTATTAGGGATACCACATTCTCTGACACCCTGTGACCAAACATGTACCAGCTCTAATGTTGAACATGAGGTCCAAAAAGTTAAGCTGGGGGACAGGCGCACAGTATCACAAAGGATCAAATTGTCTTGAGAGCTGTATACAGCATCTAGGCCATAGGTCAAATACTCCCAGATTAGAGATTGAGAATATGGAAAAAAGACTTGGGAAGTAATTTTATGCATTATTTAACAAAGAAGTTATTTAAAATTCAAGAAAAGCACCACGTATCTTCACCCATAATGTAGAGTATTTCCCGGAAACTAAAAAGAAATAAAGAAATAAAGAAATAAAGAAATAAAGAAATAAAGAAATAAATAAAGAAAGAAAGAAAGAAAGAAAGAAAGCAGAGCACAATAAACCAAACAGCTCAATGAAGTAAAGGCTTCCAAAACTACCTGCTGGAGAAACATAATTTTATGAGTTAACTGAAAGTCATTGTGTACACACAGATGCCAACTGATGCAAAAATTTAACAAGGAAGTTTTAGTAATACTATAAGGAATGTTTCACTAGACACAAAAAGAATGTTCTTTTATTGGCAAATTACACTACTCAGATTTTTTTTTCTGAAGGCATAGTGATGAGTTGCTACTGTGTTGATATACATACATTTTTTTCAACCAATGCAGGAGGCTAAAATAGGTTCACAGAATTAGAAAAGGGCATCTGTACCTCATCCAGCTGTTTGTGGTATTTGTGCTGTTCTTGCTGCTTTGTTAATGGAGGCTGTGTGGATAACTCAAACGAGATGTCTTTCTTGATCCATTTCCATAAGAATTCCATTGCTTTTGCTATGGAACATCTCTGATTGCTATGCATTGTTATTATTAGATTAAATTCACTTCACTGCATTTTATTTACAGGCTTTCTACTTATAGGAGAATCTGGAGCACAGAAGAGTTTATCTTGGTACATAATCCAAATGTGTGCTGACTCCCTTATGTTCCCACCAAGTTTAGATAGTGTTAAAATCACTTGGCATCTCACAGAATGCATCCCTTTATATCCCTTGTTAAATGTATTAAATATTACAACACTTACAGTTAGGCAATCATTCTCACTGCCCCAAGAACACTGGAAGTCTTTGGAGTATCTTCTAGGGGTTTAAATGAAGGGATTAGCATAATTTTCTGGGATTTGAGTATGTATTTCCAGCTGAGGACAAAAGAACATGTGTCTGCTCGCTTCGACAGAATGAAATTCGGACAAAGAAACAAGAAAGAGTTAATGTGCACTAGACATAAGTATTGCTTAGATTTCTGTGAAAGAGCATGTGTTTGAGAAGCAATAGGAGGAATTACATTTTTACTGTTTCCTCTTGTTTCACCACCTGTGGTCTGGGCCTGTATGTTAGGAATGTGGCTGTAATAAGTTTTCTGTGTAACAGACTTATACTTGACAGTTCTCATAAAATAGTAATAAAAAATCCTCTAATTAACCTCCATTAAAAGAAAAAGATGAACAAATGATTCCTGTCTTTATTATATTTCTAAGAGAATCTGCAAAAAGAATAGTAAATAAACTCCTCAGGCAAATACTTTTTGCCTTCATTGTAGATTCTGATAAATATTACATTAAAATATTATGTGGCTTAGCCATGGAACCTTAATGGTCTTAGCTCATACTATGTTAGACGTCCCTACTGTGCTGAACAAGTCTTAAGATGGAATAATAATCAGCTCCATTAAGAGAACTTGAATAGTGCTAAATAAGTCCCAGCTCCAATTATGTTGATGCAGATGCAGGGGGAGTTTGTGGCATGTAGAAGTCTCAAAAAAAAAAATCTTCATGAATATATTTTGTGCGAATCTCTTGAATTCACTTTTTGATTTATAATGCAGTATTAAATCAACCCCCCACAGAGGAATCCATCTCTTGTTGCATGTGTGCTAAAATCTCTTAAATGTGTATGTCTATCATTTAACAACAACAACAAAAAATCCATCATAGCTATCATGCTTGTTATCACTTGCACATTGGCTTGTCACTGAAACTCCACTAAAATGTGGAGCAGATTATAACATTGTACATTAAACTTACTTCATTGCAAAAGTTGTTCTTTTCAAACTTAAATGTTTCCCAGAGGCAAGAGGTATTTAGTGAAAGTATTTGGCCTTTAATGTTGTTGACCTATTTTCTGAACCAAGCTCTAGTGTCTCTCTAGCAAATGAATCCAGCTGGTCAGCACTTCTTCATATATCCTTTTCTTTCTACAGAAAGATATCTGGACATGCAAGTGTCCTTCCCTCCCTGCCACTGAAACTTTTAATTTCCTCTTAGCAATTCTTCTCTGTTTACATAGATCAGCTTGTCACGTGGCAGGAACAGCATATCTATTTCGGCAGGGTTGTGTAAAACATGAGGAAGAACCTTCTTGTTACTTGCCTCTAAGAGGTTGCAGCAAAATGTGACTTCTAGGAAAAAAGAAACTTGCTATATGACTGCAAACTGCAATTAAACCCCAAATGACTTCAAACAAGACTTTTCAAGAAGACCTTGATTGTCTCCTTGGGTGCAGAAGCCCCTTTCAGATTGAAACTCTACCCATAACTATGACCAGTTGTCAGTGACCCACTGATAGGTCTCTGGGCTAATACAGTCTTTTCAAACAGAGGGCTGCAGTCATTATTACATCTGTAATACGAATATCTTTCCCCCATGCCCCGTAGGATCAAAATCTGAATATCTTGGGATTTCAAAGAAATTGAACTGCAGTTTCAATGTACTATATTTTCCTCTTCACTGTGATGCAACTCAGATTCCATAACAGACTTCAAGATCTTAAAGATACGGCTCTTAAAATGATATACAAATTTGCTACTATAGGCGTAAGTGGGGTAGCTTATTTTGAAAGATAATAGACCCTAAACCATTCAGAAGTGCTAAGCTCTCCCAGTTTTGAGTGACAACACTAGTGTTTGTGGCTGCTGTGCACTCCAGACTCTTTCCTTTCTTAGGGTAAACCTCCAGAAAACAAAACATCTTGGGCTTGCCAAATGTTTTAGAAGTGCATATGGCAATGTAAAGAGATTTACACAAAACAAGAACAGTCTTGGAGTTATCTGGTTTTAGCCCTGTATGGAGGTGTCCCTTGAGTGACAAGGGCAACAAGTTAATGAGGAGGAAATGAAAATGAACAAACTGATGAAATGAAATGCTTGTTTTTCTTCCCTAATAGGATTGGCTATTAATAAGAGACAATTAGTAAATGAATGCTTACTACCTCCTTCCACAATCAGCAGCAAACATGAAAAGGGGAGAGATACTAAAGATAATAATAGCAATTGGATGCGTAAATAACTTTATCATTCTAGATTAAATCACAGAAGGAAGCGTTTGCCTTATACTCAAGAAAGACAGACCAGAAGTTTCCTTTAGTGGTTTCCTGTAGCAGACTTTGTATCAAGTGTAGCTGTGTACACTGTAGACTTCTATACTGGAGCTAGTCATCCTAAAGTTTACTTTAAGCTAATAGAGAAAAAACAAGCACTTCCTAAACATTAATCATTTCATGTCAAAATAGGCATCTAAAGCAGATAAAATCTATCTAAAAGAGACTCTGTCTCTATTGAGGAACAATTATAAAAGGAGCATATATTGACTAGCTCAGATAGAAACGTTTACAATGTGAATGTTTAAAAGTAGGTGATATGAATTCCTTCTCTAGGGTTCGGGTAAGTGATAGCCAGGTTTCAAAAGAAATAAGAAATCTACCGGTTTCCTATTGTAGATATCATATAAATCTTTGTAGTTATCATGTGCACGTTAAAAATATGTACAGACTTCCCCAGAAACCATGCTACCACACTAGAGGTGGCATAAAAACAGTTGTTGATATCATAAGAAATGATAGATTTGAAGTTGCTTGTGTAACTTTATTTTGTAAGTCTTTTGTGTACATTCACTGTTTGTTTATAACTCATTTTTTTTCTATACACTTCCTGCTTCACATAGAGCACAGAGTGAACATTGCACTGAGTATCAGGGTTATTTACTGCAGAGGAAAATACAGAAACTTAGCCTCAACACAAATGTTATCCGCATTCCTACTAAACTTCATATCATAAACCATGGAAAAACCTGCGATTTCCAGAAATACTTGTAATCTGGGTTCAAATGCAAATGAAAAAATGTATTTTTCTGTAAATAAAAAATATTCAGCCTGAGCCAGAGAAATCACTGGTAGAATTTTCTTCCAAACAATTCTAAATTTCACAAAATTATAATGTATGAAAAACTGGTCATGAAATTGGAGTAATACACTACATTTAACTAAGCTGATCTCTTCCTCTATTGAGCTAAACTGAACAGCACTCAAAGAATGGAGAACGGGTAGCAAGAGAGAAGAGTGCGGGACAAGCAGCAGCAGCAACATCTAGTCACTATGCCCAAAACTGCAATTCTCACTACAGTTGCAATATCTCTCCAAATAGTTCCCTCAATAAACTTCCTCCTCCCAGGAGCACCAGAATTTTCCTGTTATTTATTATCCAGTACAGCACATCTTATGAAGCATTACTTTAATATCAAATATTAGGGTTTCGTACAGAGAGTTGTCCGGTGAAAAACAACCAAATATACTCTCTCTAGGAATCTCTAGGCTCACTTGTAAGATCAGTGTAATTAGCTTCTACTGCTGAAAAATGGATCCTAGATGATCTGTCAGGTTCTGCCTCATACATCTTAATGATACTTATTCAACCAGAAAAATTTTGGCTCTGATGATAGGATATTTTTCCTCTAGTCTTCAAGGAAGGTCTAAGTTTCAAACAGATAGAGAAAAAATTCCAGTCATCAGTATGGCTGCAAGCAGGGAGTGAAAACTACGCACCTCCAAATAGCAGAGGTATTCCACAAATCAATATACTGATGTAGGTATGATATATGTCATGAAAGGAAATTGCCAAAGAGAGGGAGAAGACCCAAACAGGAGAGAATATACTTCTAAATTAAATCCGTGAAGAACCACAAAACATAAAATATAAAAGACCCTCTGTGCTGAAACTGTTCTGCCCACATGTGTGTAGTTTTTCAAAGAAAATAAATAACTATAGCATTCTGTGGACTCTCAGTGAGTCAGTAGATGACACAATGCTTGAGAGGAACAGGGAAAAAAACACCATTGCCCACAAACTGAAATCAGGGAGTGAAAAAATACCAACCTTTTTCCCTAAAATCATCAGAAACATGACTCCTATGAGAAACAGCTTAGAATATTTTTCCAAAATAAATAAATTTTAAAATCTCAACAGGAAGGAAACTAGCTATGAAAATAAACAGCGCAGCTGGAGGGCCATGGCCCCAGGCATGTTTTCTCTGTTTTGTCTCCACACAGTTGTAAATTAATATTAATTCGTGATGACTTGTTAGTCTTCTTTTCCTCTGAAACAATATTGACTTGTTTTTACTTCAGACTGCATTTTTTTCACACTGTTCTGCACACTTTTACAAATGTGCCTTCATGACAGCCTTAGGCTGGGGTGACACACGAGGATCAAACTGGAGACCTCCTGTGCTAAAACCTTGAACTAAAAATCCATGACTTTGCAGCTAAGGACTCTAATAAACCGTCCTCTGTGCATCAGTAGAGAGGGGAATCTATTCTCCACTGGGGTTTTATAACTCAAAACTCTTTTCTGTAAAGTTTCTAGAAGATGTATTTTTTTTGGTCAGCTTATGTGTGATGGTAGAAATTGATAAGGTCATCTCAGCCTAAAAAAATCTCCCACTGGGGTATTACTCTCCTTTTCTCTCACAGAAATCTTTAATTCTCAAACTAAATTACTCATTTAAATATGCATTAGAACAACGTTAAATTTGCCATATGACAAGAAGAATAGTGTACATTCCAGGTTAAAGCCACTTTTCTAGCCTGTGAAATTTAGTTGGTCTACAGTAATTGCTTTTAAACTCATTGAATAAATATTAAAGCTTAAACAGAAGCTTTGCTGCACTGCACCTTATTTGTCATTTTATCATGAAGTATATCTCTCTGTACTGCTAAAAAATAGAGGCAGGGACCATTATTTGGCCCTGAAGCAGAGCAGCAGAAAATGATGATGACCATTCCAAAGCATTGGGACCTTGATTAGGTATAGGTTAAATATATAATTCCTGTATTTCATACACCTTGTTTTTCCATTCTAAGTGCCTTATTTAATACAATGGCTGTATTTGTATATCATGAAATCACAGCTATGTTTGCTTTGCTTTGGGACAAGGACGGTTGTCTAATGACGTAAAGTCTGTTTTGTTGGAAGATTATTTAAGGCCTGGCAAAATCTTATCCATATTTCCTGTAGGCAGAAATCTGTCCTGAAACAGCTCTGGACATTCTGCCAGGGTGGTAACAGATAGTGGCCAATGCCATGCTATCAAGAGTAGAGTCATCAGTTAAGCAATGTAAATGATAATCAGTTCAATGTTGAACTTGCCTGCTGCCTCTGTTTTCTGGGGGTTTTTGGTTTTTGTTTTTTGTTTTTTTTTTTTAACACATAACTACAGTCCAACACTTTTTGGGACAGCAATACACAGGTACACTTATCTGATCCCAGAAGCTGTACAGTGGCATGTACAACTCACTGGGTTCAGACTGCATGGGCTGCCTTTCAGCCTGTCTAATTGGTCTAGGCAAAAACTCTATTGCGTCAGAGCTCTCTCCGAGTCCTGGCTTGGGGATATCTGCACAGTACTCATAAGTATTATGTAGCCATATTTTCAGATTTTCTGGTCTGGAAAATGACCAGCTTTGTATGTACTGGAGTGTACCTGCCTAGAATAGTATTCGTTCTTGTATTTTCTTTACTTTGCATTCTCATTTGACAAAAAATGGATTAGTAGAATTTATTTCCATCTGTAATGGGGGAAAAAGAACAATTTCTCATTCCATCTTATTTCAATTTTATATAGGAGCATGACCTTATGTGTGATTATCTTGTAACACAGTATGCATACATTACATTATTCTTTTTATGAGGTATATAAAGAGTTGCATTTTCAAAAGAAGTTGTATAAACTGTCAATTTGTTAAGTAATCAATTGTGTCCTGCTGTGCCATTTTAGCAGTGTTTTCCAGAAAAACTCCACTATGCTGATTACCATACTTCAACACATATGGATATATAATATACAATATTTGAAACAGAAAGTTTCCAGTTCTGTTTCTATGGCTGGAGGAAATCAAAGGGAAAACTATACAATATGAAGAATCAATGACAACAGTTTTATGCAAGGTATAAAGGAAACAAGTAACTTACGACACTTAACAATTCATCACTAAGAGCACTGTAAAGCATACAGATGTTGAAAGTTATGATACACTATCCTGACAGGAGATCAGATAGATAGATGGGTACACAGACAATGTGCAAACACAAGGTAGTAGAATTAAGCCTATCTCTATTAGCTGTTGATAGTTTCTTGCTGACAGATTTTGGCAATGCATACAAGTATGCATGCATATTCGCACACATATTCAGAATCCTTTCATCGGGTCTGACAAGAAGCAACAAAATCCAAACTAAATACCAGTTACAGTTGCTCAAAGAATAATATAATTACAGTAATCAATCAGACCACTTGAGAGAAAAGACTAGTTAGCACCTGTGGAGCAGAGAGGTGACAGCAGAAAGAGGTGACCAGCAGTTAACCTCTGTGGAAAAAAGAGAGAAGAGTGCCCTTTAACAATTCCCATTACACTTACCAGGAGTGTAACAGGAAAGGTCAGCCAAGTCTTTGCAGGGATGCTGAATAAAAAATCCTCTTTCTTTCCTGCTACATCAATGGTCTCATAAAGAACTTTATTGTTGCTTACAATCCTTGCTGCTCTCATATGATTAGGTTATAACAGCTGTAACATTAGTACTTTTATCTATGTCTTTATCAATACATCATAAAATTTAAATTCATCTTTTGTAAAGAAAATGATGGATATATTTAAAAGTTGTACCCTCAATGTTACAGGAAAGGTAGAAGAAAAAGGTGGTGGCACTTGAAGACAAACCAGTAAAAAAGCCAAAAAAGATCCTTGGCTCTGCCAGCTCTCACTGCTACCTCTCCTGTCAGAGAGAGGGCTGAAGAGGCAGGTGCGTGTTTGTGCATAAAGTCCTGAAGTGGTTCCCCATGCTCCCACATCCACCACTATCCACTTTTCTCTCCTCGACTAGCTCTCAGGCTCACTGCCCCAGCAGCCTTCTCCAGGACTGTAACAGGACTAGAAATCTGTCTGCCTTTCTGCAGTGCTCTGGTCTTTTCCAACTGCTGGAGAAGAGGTGGAAAAATAGAAGAGCAGAGCTACTTTGAGTGACTTCTTATTCTGAGTAACTGATGTCCTTTCGCAGCCAGATATGAAGTTGAGAGAGAGAAAGAGAGTTTGAAATATGGCCAGCAGGTTGAGGGAGGTGATCCTCCCCCTCTACTCTGCCCTGGTGAGGCCACATCTGGAGTACTGAGTCCAGTTCTGGGCTCCTCAGTTCAAGGGAGACAGGGAACTACTGCAGAGTCCAGTGGAGGGCAACAAAGATGATGAGGGAAGTGGAGCATCTCTCTTACGAG
>VZSC01009130.1:24003-60479 GCA_013398225.1 Steatornis caripensis
TTCCTAGGACAAGTAGTACAATTAAGTGTCCAAATTTGAAATTACTTTACATGATCTACTCTGTAATTTTATGATGTTTCATGTAAAGTGTATATTAGTCTTATACTGTGTCTATATATTTGTTAAAGTTGTGGACACTCAAACAGAATATATCAAGTATGACAACAGATTTTACTTTACAACACATTCTGTCTAGATGAGAATAAATGGAACCCCTGGAAAACCAGGAAACCCACACATTAAGGGTTCTGCAGAGACAAAACTTGTGTATACTATGATAAACTTTATTGTGTATTAAGATTCAGCAAACCTTCAATAGGATTGCACAGCAAAGATATCACTGAATGATAACCATATTGTCTCTTCTTGGGCTATTGCATACTCTGTGTTTCCCAATCCGGATTGTGTTACAGAATATGTTAAATATAATCATATTTTGTTAAAATAAAAGAACCCCAACACCAAGTTGTATATTTTTTTTTTTTTAACATGTAAGTCTTGTCTACCAAGTGTATTTTGGTCGTTTATTTTAGACTACAGTCTCACCTGGCACCAAAGCATATCCTCTCTATTCTATATTTAATTTACTCAAAATGGCACCAGCAAACTGCATTAGTCTTAACAAAAAGCTTTCTTAATTGACTTGGTCAGAAATTGCTTCCAGCTGCTAGATGTGGCAAAATAGCCTTGATGCACTCTTCTATAATAAAACTTGAATGAACTGCTGAAATAATTGATATAACATTGGTAGTAAAATCCATTTTGTGTGAATCAGATCAGCTATTTCACTACCAAACAAGCAAAAAAAACTGCAAAAAAGATAAATTATTAATTGCTAGCACTCTTCAGAAAGCATCATACCTCTTGCATAATCTGAATTTGTCTGTTCCAGTTTTTAACTATTGGATTGTCTTAAAACTTTGTCTTTCAGACTTAGGAGTCCATTATCAGAGTTGGTTTTGTGTTTACTGTTTTACTGACTGTGATGAACACATCTCTACCTTTGACAAAGGAAATGGACTGACCTCCAATTTGTTCACCTTATAGATCAGCAGATTTAGTAGCCTTTCTTGATTTCTGAATACTCAGATTCTTTCGTAGGTTAGCCCAGCACCATCCGATTTATAACAGAGTTTCTTCACAAGCTAATACAGTTTGTATTTGATTTAGTGGTTATCATTTATTTTGAATAACAGTGAGCAAATCTATGTCACTGATGAAAAGGAAAGCTTGCAGGTCAAATTCATTTCAGGTGTAATTCTGCTAAATATAGTAGCTATGCCCAGAATTCAAATTGTCCTCTGTCACTTCAGACAGACTAGTATGTAGCACGTGCTGCCAGCTGGAGATCATGTGGCTACATGGAACACAGTGGGCATGAGTACAAGTTTAATGGAGTATATACATACAAGCAATGATAAAATTTAATTTTCTGTGCAGGAAAATCAAGGTACTGCAGAACAGCTTAAATGTGGCCTAACAGTTTACTAACAAAACCAAGAAAAATACTTAGAAGTGTATAAAAGGCAGTATAGTAGTAAGTAAAACTTGGGCCTTACTCTGGCATTATGAATTGTATATTATTCTGGTGTATTGTCTTGATTATTGCATACATAAACAGGCAAAATTAAGAATAATCACTATAAGTTTTGATTGTATCTACTATTCAGTGAAAATTAAGAGCATTATGATTGAAAATCCTTGTTGAAAACAAAAATCAAACCAGAACTGCAAAGACTTGAGCTTTCTTTTTTGATGTAGACAAGACTGCACTGATGACAGAATTTACCAAAAATAGGAGTAAATATAGCATAAGAAATCTGTAAGTGCACAAACAGAATGCACACGTTCAGGTGTTGACTTTGCTGTAGCAAGGACGTCTTTCAAATACTAGATGGAGATTTCGGTATTTGTGGGACTGATAGCAATAAATATGCTATTGCTTCTATGAGCAGTTCAGATTAGTTAAATTCTCAGTTGTAACATCTCTAATTGCGTATACTTTCTCATGGAAGGGACATTGGAAAAGAATGAGGTCTGAGATCTCAGAATGAAATCTAAGACATGAAATATCACTTGATACAACATGCAAGTTTCAGGTTAAGCAAAAGAGAAAGTCTTAGATCTTCCTTTCATTCAGATAGTTTAAAATTTAAATTTATTCCTTTATATTTACATTGAACAAGCAAAATTTTGATCCAAGATTTTTTTTTTCTCTAGTGAAAAGGACTTTTAAAATTAAATCTATTTTATTTCATACCACTTTGATTATTTTTTGTAAGTAATATGGAAGAACTATTGCAGAATCAGAGGTACAGAAAGGGGAATTTCTGTAATGATCAGTGAATGAAGAGTGATAAATATATTTTGCGGTAGATGGAAAGGTTTAACCAGACCTCATAATTCAGTAATTAATGACATTAATGATTAAGACTACAGGTTTGCCCCTCCTGTCCCTTCCTCGTTTTCCCTTAAGTAGCTCTTCCTGCTTTTTTCTTTTTTTTTAGATTTGCTCTAATCCAAGAATATTATTTTTTATGTTGTATGCTATACAAAATTTCTCTCTATCAAACAATATTATTCAGCATTTAGTCCATCTTCTGTGCATAAACATTGACAAATTCATAATATGACAACCTTGATTCCCTATTTCCTGTGCTTTACCATTTCCACTGGTCCAAGTTCAAAACATGATCAAGCTAAATTGTCATGCTGAATAAAGAGTGGAGGTACACAGCACTTCAAATATCAAGAGATATTGGTATTTCTTACCACATCCTAGGGCACTGAAGTTGGCAAAGGAAGGAGCGTATGTGTCTAGATTTCACAGAGAAATTGAACCAAATTCTGCCAGGCAAACCTTGACACAATGCAGCACCAGACAGCCTAGATATCCTCATTTGCAAGCTCTTTTTGAGTACCTCGTGTTGTAAGCAGAGACTACACAAATGACAGAGAGCAACAAACAGGAACCAAACCAAACATTGGCATAATTTTACTAGAATCAATGTTTAAGATGAGAAAAGGAATCTATAGGGGTTTCTGTAACAGAACCTGGTTCATAGCCAGTGATTTTATAATTAAGGCATACTTTCTGCTTAGGACATGGAACAGGAATAAAAAGTTGAAACTGGGTTAGCAATGTAAGATATTTATTTAAAAAATGTAATAAGTTCAACAAGTTATTTATATTGGCCAATGGTTCCATAGCAACTTCATGAACAAGTGGAAATAAGATTTGCCTTCTTCAAGCAGAAGGTTAAGTAACAGAGGCTGAATATCAGGAGTGTTTATGTTTTGCTAAGGCAAATTAGTTTTTATTCTCCTGTTACCTCCCTCTTTATATCTTGGCAGTGAGAAGTAATGCTTCAGATGTGATGCATCAGCAAAGAGCAGAATGTGGACATGTTGGTCAAATGCAGAATACTTCATCTGAATATCAATCAGAAACAATTTCATGTAAAAAAGAAAACCAGAAAGGCTTGAAAGCACAAAGACAAAGTCACATTGTTGAGGAGTTATCTGTTTAGGATTCTTAACATTACAGCTTTATCTAGTACCTTTAAAAAGGTTTTCAAAGGCAGAAGAAAAAGCCCATTAATAAAAAAGGACATGACACATACAGAGAAGTCACAACAGTGGTTACGGGATCTTGTGTTGTTTTTATTTCTTTCCCCAAATTGTCAGAGACTGTGCATATTCTATCATGCTGTTAAGACACATGCAGCATATCAGTCATGTCATAACTACTTATCAAAAAATATGTAAAAGTGTTGTGTGGTTGCCTACTGTGTAAGCTGAGAAAATACATTCCTGTAATTCTGCTTTCCTGATATTGCTATCAGAAGATTTTTGAGATAATTTTTTGGTTGGTTGATTTGTTGTTGATGGGGTTTTGCGTGTGTGTGTGTTCTTTTTTTCTGGCACACAAATATCAAATTTATCTCTCTGTTTCACTGATTAAAACCAATTGCTCCACACTAATTCAAATAAAATTCACCTGATGTTTAGGGCTTTTATATTCCTAAATGCAAGGCTGCTTGCTACCATAGTTTTAGAAACGCATGTTAAGGAAAAGTTCCATATTACTCTGAAGTATGATGTCCGATTCTGAAATTGTCTATACTCATTCAGTCTACTGAAGCATGACAGTATACCATCATTTGCAGAGACACTTATTTTCTACTAGATACTAACAATATTTTAGAGGTAATTATTTGTATTATTGTCATCGTGACAGTGAAATTATTTTCCAAAAATACACAAAATGCAGAACCATAGAAAGATTTAAATCAGATTTACAGAAACTTCTTACTTTATACAATTACCATCTCATGAAGTGGAAAATAAAATTAAAAACCCCACGAACTCCATCTCCTCACCTTCCTAACGTTTTATATGTCTTTGTGCGGATGTATATACTTTCATAAATGGTACAAGACTGCCATCTACAGTCTACATAAGAAAAATATTTTAAAAAGCTCGATAACTTCTGATTCATTTTTTTAAAACAAACCAAATATTCTGATTTTCCCCTGATGTTTTGTTAATCTCGTCTGCAATGTCTGAGAAAGAATTTTGCAGTTGATATTTATACTGGAGTCCTTATGTACAGGGTTTTACAATATAAATCCAAGTCATCAAACCCTACATTTACCTCTCTCACAAGTTCATTTCATGCCTTCCTTTGTACAAAAATGCTTCTTCACAAAATGCACTGAAATCCCATTTCTATGCAATAAGAAAATTTCAGATATGAGTTACTGATTACTACAATATATTAAAACTGAAACTAAACATTTAAAATTGTAGAGATAAACAATCAAATATTGTCTTTTAGATATATTTATGTCTTATCAAATAGTACAGGTCTCCAGACACATATACAATAAGTCTTTGACTTATCAAATAAGCATTGATGTACATTATCTGTATTTTACAATTATTTTTATGCAGTGCATTTTCTTTCTCCTTGGCCATCATGAATCCAAACATCCATTGCTGTTTTCTATTTAAAAGAAAAATAAATCACCACCACAAAAGCTCTCAGCTTCTATTTATTTTATTACATATGCTTTGAATCTTATTCATTCCAAAAAAGAATAAGCCATGAAATGCCTAACCTGAATAAACTCGACCATTTCATTTGACCTTTGATCATATTTCCTTGCAGAACTCCTGCAGAAAGTAATGAGAGTTTTGCATAAAAAATGATAGCAAGATTGTGCACAGTAATCAGCCACAAGCTTCTAGTAGTAATCATTATGCTGCCCTGACAATAACCACATTTAAGCTGAGTAATAATAAACTAATCAACAATGGATTGCTTTCCATTGGTCTTGTTTTTAATCATTAGAACAAGAAAAAGTGTGATATATATATTAATTTTTATGGCTACAGTATTATATATATTATTCAATAAACAAGGAAGGTTGGGAGACATGAGTTTGCTCATCCTGTAGAAAAGAAGGCAAAGGTAGACTCTAATTGTTTTCTTCAATTACCTATGGTGTAGTTTTGGAGAAAATTGAGTTAGACTCTTGGTTGTATTATGCAATGAAAAGATAACACTTTGGGCACAACTTGCAGGAAGGGATGTCCGAATCAGATAAAAAAGGGAGGAAAATCAATAAGGGTGGTGAAGCAGTAGAAGAGGTGCATCATAGGGGTTGCAGAAGCACTAAAATTTGACTGGACCTTTGGCAATCTGATCTAAGCTGAAAGTTGACCCTGACTTGAGAGTGGTATCAGATCAGATTTCCAGAAGTCCTATCTAGCCTAAATTTTTCTAAGATTTTAAAGATTTTCCCATCAAATTTTCCCACTAAATTTATGTTGATTTCAGTGGGGTTTGAATCAGGCAGTTACAGAGCAGATGCTAATGTATTTTCAACCTCACACCTGTGAGTGTCAAGAACCAAGGAAAAGCGCAAACTCAGTACTAAACAGAAATCCATTTCTGCCTTGTGGAGTTAATTAGCAATTGATTTAAACTAACTGTAAACACATATTTGCTGTTAATGATTCTGAACAGTGTTCTTTAGGGATCAGGTATGAAAATACAAGTTTTAAAAACCCCTCAAAATAAAGAAAAGAGCCAACTCCATTGTTTTAAGCTCTTTTTAACTCATATTTTGAAACTTTTAATGGTAATATATTAGCCACACAAGAAAACAAGCAAACAAAAATAGGACTGAATGTTATCTAAGTATCTAAGTCTAAATGACTTGTGACATCGATTTATATAGTACAATTTATCAAATGATACAGATAAGAAACGTGAGTGGGTAAACTGACAAGTTTAACTGATTACACCAAGTAAAAATACAAGAAATGTATTTGCTGCTAAGGCCTGCTGCAGTAGGAATGTGCATGTCTTCAAAATGGAATTCCAACTAGAAAGAAGTTATAGCAGGGCTACTGCTACCAAGATCCTCTGAGTTTTATTGCATGTAAGGTAAGAGGTGAAGATAAAAGAAAAACAGTCAGGCAGAAGATAAAAAGAAAAAAAGTTGATGCAATGTTTTCAAAACCGCTTTTTTGAATAACCTTCAGAAAAGACTGAAGCCACTGTCTAATGATAAATGTAGGAAAAATATTTGAAAAATCTTTTGTGTTTTGTTTAAATGCCACTTTACAGAAGAGATTACCCCGTGAATCTCTTTTACTGCACAATAACTTGATTTTAAAAAAAACAATGCTTTAGCAAGACTTAACCAAGAAGTGCTGTGAGTAGAGAGGTGGTAGGCATAGGAGAATGTAACTGAATTCATGATTACTTCATAGGCCATAAAAAAGAAACTCTTGCACCTGACAGGGAAAAGGAGAGATAACTTTTCTTTGGAGAACTCTTTCCCTTCTCTAAATCCTGATTTCTAGACACTGCAGTATATCTTGTCTCTAGATTTCTAGCCAATCATTTTTACTAAAGGGGTGGAAAAACATGCAGTCCACTCGAATGACACCTCTGTAATGTAACAGAATTAGAAAATAACATGTCTGAAACTGCTATTCATTTAGAATAGCTGTTATACATAATGTGAGATTTGTCAAAGAAATCAAACAGTTATTGTGACTTCATTTTTATCTCAAGTACATCAATTTCAATTACAAAAATATTTTTAAAGTGAAAAGACCCTTTCTATCTTGCTATTAAGTTTGTAGTTTAGGCTGTGTGTAAGCAAATGTTAGCTAACATGAATAAAGTAAGTAGTACAGGCTGGATTTACATCCTCCAGATATGGAGAATGAAATTTTCGTTTCTATCTTAGATGATCATTGACAGACTGTAAATTGAAAGTTGTAGTGGAAAGTTTGACAACTTTATGTATTTTAAGAACAAACAGGAATACTACAAATAGGTGTTATGTATAGGCCCTGGTGACGTTTATGTTTTAGTCCCCTTATATTGGCACTGTTAAGGTCAATACAGCAATCACAGAATCACACATAATAGTTGCAGTTGGAAGGGGTCTCTGGAGATCGTCTAGCAGGGTCAGCTTGAACAGATCATCGAGGATGATGTCCAGTCAGATTTCAAGTATCTCCAAGTACTGAGACTCCTGTTTGACCACATTCAGAGTGAAAAACAGGTATTGTTGTGGTTAAGTGCAATTTCCTGCATTTCAGTTTGGGTCCATCAGCACTTGTCCTCTCAGTGACCACTACTCTGGAGCATCAGGCACCATCTTCTTTAGTACCTCCCATCAGGTATTTATATAGATTAAGTATATCCTCCTGAGCCTTCTGTAGTCCAGGATGAACAGTCTCAGATCTCTCAACCTTTCCTCATAAGAGAGATGCTCCAGACCCTTCTTAATCTTTATGGCCATTTGCTGGACCTGCTCCAGGATGTCCATGTCTCCCTTACACTGGGGATCCAGGAACAGACTCAGAACTCCAGATGTATCTAACCAGGTTGTAGCAGAGGGGAAGGATCACATCCCTTGACCTGTTGACAACACTCTTCCCAATACAGCCCAGAGGCTGCTGGTCTTTGCTGCAAGGGTACATACTCCACAAAATCCAAGTTCATTTTCAGAGCCAATGCAAACTAGTGATTTTTATTTTCCAAAAATCTTAAGTGCCAAAATAAACTGGCCCTGGGACTACTGTATCCTATTTGCTGCTTCTATGCTGCCAGAGGTGAGACAGTGATTTAGGCTGAATTTAGACCCTAGCAACCTCTGCATATAAGAAAGTCTGTAAGTAGCTGGGGTATTTTGAAATTTGAATGTAGAAGTAAAGTATCAATTAAATGTCACTATTTTAGTTCAACTACCCTGAAAAACAACACAGGCGTGTACAAACATATCAAATATTCTGGCTTCCATTCAGTTACTTGTTTGCTTTAAGTGTAGTTCAATCTGTTGGAAGAAATATCAGAAGTATTTTCACATTATTTTAGTCTCACTTAATCCACTGATTTAGTTGGTCTTTCTGCATTTAGGTACATTTTACCCTTTGAGAGAAATATTTGTGTAATATATTTAGTGGAAATCTTATTTGCAATAGAGATATTCCATTTAAATAATTGTCCAATATTTAAGTAATTTTTGCACCAGTTTAAATGAATTACACAGCACAATAAGAGCTAAATTTACAAATTAAGGTACTCTGATCCTGCCTGAATGATCTCAATTTCTATATAAATGTAGTTCCTTCTACAAAACAAGAGTAAGGAAATTGTGTGCCTTGTTCTCCTACTGCTAATCTCGTTCTACTACTTAAATAAACTGTAGTGGAACTAAACTGAAGAATACTTACTATAGTAAAGGAGAATAAAACAGCATGTGCTATAAAAATATCTGTCTCTAGCCCCATATTCTCAAAGCCTTCTGCAAAGTGGTATAAAGGAGATATAAATGACTTGGCTCTGCCAATTTCTAGTTGCGCAGTCAGTGCAAAATGCAGAGATTAGAAAATGTTCCTCTGTCACGTATTTTGGTAATGATTGGACTATCTAGTGAAATATGGGATTTTATTCTTAGTACTTTAAGATAATAACAAAAACTGTAAAACTAATATTGTTCTTTCCCATAATTGCTGCTATTCATCATATGGCGTGAGAAATTCAGGAACAAATATACATTATTTTTGTTCATTGTAGGCTCCTGGATAAAACTATCATGTTATTACTGAGTCTTTCTTACTTAAAGCATTATTCAAGGAAATTATTTAATAATGACTGTATACATTTGAAGACAAGTTTATGGAAATAAGATCATATTAATAGTTTTATGCCTTCCAGCAGTCTTTCTGCCCACCCTTTGAACACAAAGATCTCTACTGAGACTACCAGTGTTAACAGTGACACATACCCTGCAGTTAATACATTGATGTGATGTAGTGCATTGATGCCTTGCCTACATCACTTGCATTCCACAATAGCTCTTGAAAAGTAAAGAAAAGATATACTCAAATTTTGGAATTGAAGAAATTTTAGCAAGTGAGGCTTTGTAGTGGTTTGGAAGCTATGGCTTCATTATACTTGACTTTTCCCTGCATTTGCCACTTAGGTGAAATTTGCCAGGCCTTTTATTTATGTGAATTTGTAGTTGCTTACAAAGCATTAGCCAAATAATTTCTATCATTTTGAATTGAAGAATGATTTTTTTTTCCTGTTTCACTCCCCAGTAAAATAAAATCTTACGTAATGTAAGTGTGATGTTTCTTCTTATCTTCATGAAGGTTTTAAAGCATATAATTAAGTATTTGTGAGTGTTTGACTTTGTTGAGTGGGGCAGGGTTGAATATATATTTTCAAGAAAATGAAAGAACAGAAAATGTCGGAGAAAACTTCTTTTAAGCTAATTACATCTTCTGTGAAATGAATTAGTTGGCAGTGTACATGCTGAATCCTTAAATTTTAAATAAAACCCCACAATTACTTAAGTTGTGCATATATGTATATGCTTTAAAGCCCTTTTTAACACATTGAGGCAAAACGTACGAGCTCTAATGAAACATTCAAAAAAATGGAGGCATCTAATAACTTTGTGACAGCACAGACAGAACCCTTCTAATCTAATGTATTCATTACATTAGCTGACCTAGTCATTCTTGGTTTCCATTGTATTACATGGAAAGAAATAAGGTTTTGAAGGGTAGGTTTTATTCTAAGACTGACAACTAAAATCATAGAATCATAGCATTTTAAAACCATAGAATCATAGAATAGTTTGTTTGGAAGGGACCTAAAGATCTAGTCCAACTCCCCTCATGAGGTTCATTAAGGGCAAGTGCAAGGCCCTGCACATTGGTTGGGCAACACCCTGTATCAATACAGGCTGGGGGATGAAAGGATTGAGAGCAACCCTGCAGAGAAGGCCTTGAGGGCACTGATGGATGAAAAGCTGGACATGAGCTGACAGTGTGTGCTCATAGCCCAGAAGGCCAATTATATCTTGGGCTGCATCAAAAGGAGCATGGCAAGCAGATGGAGGGAGGTGATTCTGCCCCTCTTCTCTGCTCTGGTGAGACCTCACCTGGAGTACTGCACCCAGCTCTGGAGTCCTCAGCACGGGAAAGACATCGATCTGTTGGAGCACTAGAGGAGGGACACAAAAATGACCAGAGGGATGGAACACCTCTTCTATGGAAAAAGGCTGAGAGAGCTGGGGTTGTTCAGCCTGGAGAAATGAAGGCTCTGGGGACACATTATTGTGGCCTTTCAGTACTTAAAGGAGGCTTTAGATGGGGAAAGAAAGATGGGGACAGACTTTTGAGTAGGTCCTGTTATGATAGGACAGAGTTTTAAATTAAAAGAGGGTTGATTCAGACTAGATATAAGGAAGAGTTTGTTTTTTTTTTTACAACAGGAGTGGTGAAACACTGGAACAGGTTGCCTAGAGAAGTGGTAGATGCCTCATCCCTGGAAACATTCCAAATCAGTCTGGAAAGGGCTCTAAGCAACATGATCTAGTTGAAGATGTCCCTATATTGTGATCCAAATGTGTACGGCAATTGCTATATTGTGCTGTGTTGTCATTTCAGTATATTACCCAAGTGACATCAAATACCTTAAACTAATTTAATTTGGTATCAAATGTTAAATGCTCCTTGTAGGGAATACCTAAAAGAACCTGGTCAAAATGTATTGGACTCTGATATGGATAAAGTCTGACAATTTAACACATATCAAAATGACACACATTACTATATAAGACAGTGAAGATAATGATTTGAAGGGATTTCTTTCAAAAAAATGATTTTCTTGAAGGACTAAATATATGGACTGAAGTTCAGCTGATGGTTTCATGTAAAAATGGGTATGTTTTCTCAAAATAATCAAATTAATGACATTTAAAAAAACCCCTTAAACATATAAATATATATAGATTAAATGAGTAGTTGGGATTTTTTATATTCATTAGTAAATATATTTAATTTAAGATTCTTGAAATTGAAGTCTGGTGGTGTAGGTCTACAAATTTAATAAATCCTAGAATGGAGAACAGTCCAGTGGTATATTATTGTGATCCAATTACTTTGTTTCTGATAGTAGTGAGTTTGTAGTACCAAGTTATAACACTTCTATCTTTTCGTCTCTGTTATAATCCTTATTTTGTCCATAATCTATCTTATTATAATCTTTATTACACTCTTGGATAAGTAAAGAAAAGAGAAAACTAAAGAAGATAAGTTTAATACAGTCTGGTCCTGAGGGGTTCTTTACTATAAATCTGTGCTTGAAGACATAATTGCATATTCTATTGCATGCAAATAATTTACTTGTGCTATCTTATGAGCTCTTGACAGTATGTTAAAAGATGCTTCAGGTAATACTGAACTGTTAACCATTCATGGTTTTTCTGTAATCTGCATAAAAAAGATTTTGCTTAAAATGTGCTTACTTGGCTGTTAACTTATCCTTATCTTGCTGTTACTTTTCTGCTTTGAGATTCTCACTTTTTCAAGTAGACTAGGAAAGAGGAAAAACAAAAAAATATATTTTACTTTTAAAGCGGTCTCAATAATATTAAGTTAATAAAATTTTTCTTTATTCTGTAAGAATCACTTGAACTATCTCTTTCTGAACAGAAAATGAAGCTTTTCTGTCAAAAGTCTCCAGTTAGCTGAATTATCGCTTTAGTTCAAATGTTAACAAATAAATTGCATTTCAAATCCTACCTTGGACATGAACAATGTGAGGGTATTTTCTATTGCAATACCTTTTCATCTTCTCTGCAGAATGATATTCCATGCTAGGTTTTCACACTGATAATTGTTGATTCCTCAAATTCTGGTAATACAGTTGAAAGGCACCAGAAGAATACAAAAGAGGAAGATCGAACTGAAGTATGAAATTGAAATGGCTGTAGGAAAACTGACAATATATTTTTTTTCATTCATGGAGATGCCATGGCAAGAAAAAAGGAGAAGAAAGTACTGGGGGCAGGGGAGAGTCTGGGCCCTGATCCTAAGACCATATTTTCTTTTAAAATTCTGCTATGGCCAATGAGCATAGAATAAAAAGAGGCACTAGCACAGTTATATTTAGCATACATAACTATTTTTTGCTTCTGTGTTTTCCAGTCACTGTATTAAACCTTAATTCTAAAGCTTCTACTGGATTTCATAGTACTTGTGTTTCTAATACACATAATGGTGAAAACCAATGAAGTGGTCAGACTAGGAGGGGTATTCACATTCTGCAGATAGACGCTGAATGGTATGATCTCCAGTAGGTACCACCAAAATGTAAACTTTATACACTGTTTTAGGTCAATTGCCAGGACTGAAAACAAAAAGAAATAAGAAATTGCTTTGCATCAGGAAGCTCACTTTGCAAAACAAGTCTGTTAATTCTGGTGTGTCCCCCCGGGAATTGTCTCAGTTTCTTTCCTTACCCCTCAAAATACAAGAATTCTTGTGGTGGCATTAGATTTAAAAAGAGCATTCTTATTATTCTCTTGCATTTTCTACTCTATGTGATAAAACTGAGTCACAATGAATCTGCTGAGGCTCCATGGCTGCAGTCAGATGTTATTTGGAAAATACGTCAGGCTTCTATGTCTTTGTGCAGTGCTGCACAAAGGTGATAGGTGGAAGATGGGATAAAACCATACTATTTCACTTATATCTAACTTCATTCATTAAAATATCACTGAGAAGGTAGTTAGGCAGGATGTTTCCTTTCTCGTCTTCAAAACATGACAAACTCTCAAAATGCACATAAAATTACAGTAGCTATGCTACTATTCTGAGAGTTTGCCTCTTTGTCTAACAGCACAATAGAAAGTATCAAAAAATGACTGACAAGTTTTTCAGTACAAATTCCTCAGTTTCATTCAGCAAATGTTGAAAAGCAAGAAACAGAAGACTATTACATAGATTCCTCATTATCATCATACTAACTTTCATACAAAATTATTTCACCTGAGATTCTTTATTATGTATAGAAAAAACAAATCTGCCACTGTTACCTAAGTCTATCAATATTTTTAAGATAATTCAAAAGAAACATGAATATAGTTTTACTGATAGCACTTCTGTTGGTCTTTGTGTGTCAGTAAACAAAACTACGTAAAAGAAGTCATTCCCATTTTGTCTTTGCAATCCTACATTTTTTTCTTTCTTATGTGTGTGGGCAGGAAGGAAACCATTGCTACCCAGAATTGACTGGGAACTAAAAAAGGTCAATGAAAGATTTGTCAGGGGAAAAAAAAAAAAAAAGAGTTAAGATAAAAAGTGTTCAAATTACTTTTAAAGAACTTGAATGAAAATATGAATCAGAAAATACAGAAGATACTGGATCTAAGATGCAAAAGGCAAAACAACCCCCTTTCAACAGAAGAAATAACTTTTGTAATGAAATTCTGTGGTCTAGTATGCAAACACATCATCAAATAGTTAACTAAATGTTGAATAGGTGGCTAGTATCAGAACTAATTCATCCTAGCTTCAGATGTTGCAAAGAAGTGATAGCCTTTTTATACTTGCAAATAAGAATCTCAGCATGAACACAAGTTGAGAATAATGCCAGAACACCTCTCCAGGGAAAAGCACTTCTTCTGTTATCTCTAAAATAAAGCTGCATTACTAAAAATAAGTTAAGTGGATTTAGTTAATGTATTACTTGTTTTCAAGCAGACTAAAATTAACCTTGGCCTAATAGTTGTATCCTGTGATAGACTAAACCAGTTTGATCTCATTCTGCAGTCAGTTCTAGATGTGGAAGTGAGAAGTTCCTTAATTCTACAGCCTCTCAGCTATACCATTTGTTTTTATTCTATTTTTTGTAATCTTTTACATGCATTATTTACCATTATTACATTCCCTCTAGCATTATCCATACATGCTTTCTACATATTCTGTAATGCTTTCCCCATGTGGCAGAAAAAAAAAAAATCTGCTAAAATGTTGTCCTCTGGTAAATACCCCTCTCTTACTTATCTTACACTTTTGATGAAGTAAAATAACTGAAATAAGTTAACAGTTGGATTTACAAGTTAGTAGAGCTGCTTTTCAGTTTTATTGAGCTAAAGAAGTCAGTCTAGAACTGAGTCAAAGAAAAAAACAGTATATAAGTATTTTATACGATTTCTGGATTAAAGTATACCAAACTACCTAAATATAGATAATCATGAAAACAAGTTTACAATAGTTAACACTGTATTGAATATTTTGCTTATCATCTTCAACATTGAGATAAATTAGTAGAAGGAGAATGTAGAAAAGGAAAATAATACATAATATCTGATATAGCAAAGAAAAATCAAAACTCACTTCAATGTCTGCTGTGTCAGTGTAGTTCATTTTAATATGTTCTTAAAGCTATGCTTTGATTTACCTAGTACTTGTAAAAAATGTTTCACCAATTTAATGTTTTAGATTCCATCCTTTTACCTTGTGTTGTGTCCATGGTCTCTGTTGTCCAAAGTAATTTGGAATCAATCAAACCAGAAAATCTCTAGAAGAGAATGTATAATTTGGTTGCTTTCAATAAAAAAGGATTAGATTCAAATATTTATGAGTTCATTTCCAAGCCTCTGGTTTTGTTCCTTTGAAATGTCCTGGATCAGACATAAAAATTCTAAATTATGGCACTAGCATTCAGCTTTGAACCTTCTCCCTAAATACTCATCTTAAATCTGAAAGAAACCAGAACTCAAGATTAAGTTAATATTTATGAAATTGAAAAGCTTATAGCTGGTCTAATGGAGTACTTCTAAGGATGTTAAAGAGAGCAAAATATTTAGCAGTATGTCCTATTTAACCAGGGCCTTTCTTGGTTAAATCAAGGTGGACTCGGGTAAACTAAATCTACAATAACTCCCTGTTGCAAAGCTGTGATATAAGCTTCTTCTTCAGAGAGTTTTGCTCCTTGGTGTTTGGTTCTGACAATGAATTGCCAAGAAGACCAACATGTCTATGTCCAAATATTATTGCCATATTATCAGAGCAATAATGATGTGAATTCAAATAACATTCTATATTGTTCAATATAGAAATAGAATAAAATATGGGAAGATACAAATTCATCAAGATCCTTCTAACTCCACTTAGAGAAGTGGAGCTAAAGCTGTGTGACAGAATTATAATCAAATCTTCTAGATAGTGAGATCAGGATTAGACTCAATACATTACAACACTAAATAAATGTGAGGATGGAAGCAGTTGGACTGATGGTTTGGTTTTCTGTAGTTTTGGGGTTTTTTAATATGGTACACATGGGTGTTTATGAGCATATAAGCACATACACGAACTCAGAAAAATTACATGGATCTAAACTTTGTCTCAGAAGAATGAAATTCATTAATATTTAACAGCACACTTTGAAAAGTGTACTAGCATGATGCAAATTATTGAGCCTATTTGATTTAACTTCTTACTTTCACATGTCTTAAATAAGAAATTGTATAAGTTAGAAGCATGTGAGACGTTTGCACTAGCTATCAATATCTACAATTAAAGATCATATTTACACACAAGAAAATGGACATTTTTATGGCTAAAAATAGATTTAATTCCTTTCAATTCTTTGGTATTATAAGATGGAATGTGTATATATGTGTATGTTTGTATGTCTCTATATCTTCAAGTGTTCTATACACTCTCTAAAGTGTATTTCTTCCCTGGTTTGATTGGAAATGCACTATCTTCTAGGAGAACGTTTTAAAATCTTTGGGTCAGTAGAAAGTATTCTAGTTCAGAGACTCATTTTGTAATTTTTCTGCTCAAGATGGTCAAAACTTCCTCTTCTCTGTCCATGAAAGTAGAAATTAAGGAATGATTTTGCACTGAAAAACAAAAATGAGAAAACAAAAAAAAATTGCTAACACAGAGAGAGATGGAGCAAGCTTTAACTTGTCATTGTTTAAAATTAGAAAGATCATGTGTTATTGCCTTTATACCAGATCCAATAACTTGATGATCTCCACAAGATCTGCAAAAAAAAACAGTCTTGTAAAAAAACTTGCCTCCATTAAAAATCTCTGTCATCTAACACCTGAAAAAAAGATTTTTAAGTAGATCGAATTATTCCTTAACAATAATCATTGGAGTAAAAAACGTATTTGCATCAGGGAGCAGTGAGACTTGACTGCTTGCTAAGGGAAGGTGAGATAGGAGCCAAGGGTGACACCAGCATGGGCAGTGCCTGCACCAACAGGGCAAAGCCCTGCAGGGTCTGAGCACAGGAGGCAGAGCCAGGTGCTGGTAACAGGTTCCTCCCAAAACCCTCGATGTGGCAAGGGGAGCCAACACGGCCAAGTCTAGGTGAGTCCATGGAGGTCCAGTCAGGAGAAAAAGGAGTCAGAAGGTAGGTAGGACTACAATGTAGCTTGGTACAGTATGTGAAAAGTCGTCTTGGTCCCATGGGCACAGAATCACAGAATGGTAGGAGTTGGAAGGGAGATCTGGGGATCTAGTCCAACCTCCTCTGCCAAAGTAAGTGCATGTAGAGAAGTTTGCACAGGAAAGCATCCAGGCAAGTTTTGAGTATCTCCAGAGGAGACTCCACAACCTCCCTGGGCAGCCTGCTCCAGGGCTCTGTCACTCTCACAGTAAAGAAGTTCNATGTTGAACAGGGCTGGACCCAGAACAAGCCACTGGGGAACACTGCTAGTCACAGGCATCCAACTAGGCTCTGCAACACTGATCACAACCTGCAGAGCTCTGCTATTCAGCCACTTCTCAATCCACCTCACTGTCCACTCTTCTAGCCCACACTTCCTAAGCTTACCTATGAGGATGTCGTGGGAGACAGTGTCAAAAGCCTTGCTGAAGTCGAGGTAGACAACATCCACTGCTCTCCCCTCATCTACCCAGCCAGTCATGCCATCAGGGAGGGTTATCAGATTGGGCAAGAAGGATTTCCTTTTCGTGGAACTATGTTGACTACTCCTGATAGTCGTCGTCTTCTCCGCATGCTTAGAGATGACATCCAGAACGAGCTGTTCCATCACCTTTCCAGGGATGGAGGTGAGGCTGACTGGCCTGTCGTTTTCTGGGTCCTCCTTCTTGCTCTTTTTGAAGTTTGGAGTGACATCGACTTTCCCCCAGTCCTCAGGTGCCTCTCCTGTTCTCCATGACCTTTCAAAGATGATGGAGAGTGGTTAGGCAATAACATCTGCCAGCTTCCTCAGCACTCATGGGTGCATCCCATCAGGGTCCATGGACTTGTGGGTGTGCATTTTGCCTAAGTGTTCTTTGACCCAATCCTCCTTGGCTACGGGGAAGTCTTCATTTCTCCAGGCTTTCTCTCTTATCTCCAGGGACTGGGAATCCTGAGGGCCAGACCTAGCAGTGAAGACTGAAGCTAAGAAGGCATTCAGTAATTCCACCTTCTCTGCATCCTCCGTCACCAGGGCACCTGCCTCATTCAGCAGCAGACCCACATTTTCCCTAGTAGTTCTTTTGCTACTGACGCACCTGGAGAAGCTCTTCGTTTTGTCTTTGACCTCCCTTGTCAGATTTAATTCCAAGTGGGCCTTAGCCTTCCTCCTTGCATTCCTGCACACTCTGACAATGCTCCTATATTTCTCCAAGTGGCCAGTCCGTTTTTCCACATTCTGTAAGNTCACTGTCCACTCTTCTAGCCCACACTTCCTAAGCTTACCTATGAGGATGTCGTGGGAGACAGTGTCAAAAGCCTTGCTGAAGTCGAGGTAGACAACATCCACTGCTCTCCCCTCATCTACCCAGCCAGTCATGCCATCAGGGAGGGTTATCAGATTGGGCAAGAAGGATTTCCTTTTCGTGGAACTATGTTGACTACTCCTGATAGTCGTCGTCTTCTCCGCATGCTTAGAGATGACATCCAGAACGAGCTGTTCCATCACCTTTCCAGGGATGGAGGTGAGGCTGACTGGCCTGTCGTTTTCTGGGTCCTCCTTCTTGCTCTTTTTGAAGTTTGGAGTGACATCGACTTTCCCCCAGTCCTCAGGTGCCTCTCCTGTTCTCCATGACCTTTCAAAGATGATGGAGAGTGGTTAGGCAATAACATCTGCCAGCTTCCTCAGCACTCATGGGTGCATCCCATCAGGGTCCATGGACTTGTGGGTGTGCATTTTGCCTAAGTGTTCTTTGACCCAATCCTCCTTGGCTACGGGGAAGTCTTCATTTCTCCAGGCTTTCTCTCTTATCTCCAGGGACTGGGAATCCTGAGGGCCAGACCTAGCAGTGAAGACTGAAGCTAAGAAGGCATTCAGTAATTCCACCTTCTCTGCATCCTCCGTCACCAGGGCACCTGCCTCATTCAGCAGCAGACCCACATTTTCCCTAGTAGTTCTTTTGCTACTGACGCACCTGGAGAAGCTCTTCGTTTTGTCTTTGACCTCCCTTGTCAGATTTAATTCCAAGTGGGCCTTAGCCTTCCTCCTTGCATTCCTGCACACTCTGACAATGCTCCTATATTTCTCCAAGTGGCCAGTCCGTTTTTCCACATTCTGTAAGCTTCCTTCTTCCCTTTCAGATTTTCTAGAAGGTCCTTGCTTATCAATGCAGGTGTCCTGCCTCCGTTGCTTGACTTCTTACTCATAGGGATGCATCAGTCCTGAGCTTGGAGGAGATGGTTCTTGAACATTAACCAGCTCTCTTGGGCCCCAATACCTTCTAGAGCCCTAACTCATGGGGTTCCTTCAAGTAGGTCTTTAAATAGGCCAAANGTTTTCTGGGTCCTCCTTCTTGCTCTTTTTGAAGTTTGGAGTGACATCGACTTTCCCCCAGTCCTCAGGTGCCTCTCCTGTTCTCCATGACCTTTCAAAGATGATGGAGAGTGGTTAGGCAATAACATCTGCCAGCTTCCTCAGCACTCATGGGTGCATCCCATCAGGGTCCATGGACTTGTGGGTGTGCATTTTGCCTAAGTGTTCTTTGACCCAATCCTCCTTGGCTACGGGGAAGTCTTCATTTCTCCAGGCTTTCTCTCTTATCTCCAGGGACTGGGAATCCTGAGGGCCAGACCTAGCAGTGAAGACTGAAGCTAAGAAGGCATTCAGTAATTCCACCTTCTCTGCATCCTCCGTCACCAGGGCACCTGCCTCATTCAGCAGCAGACCCACATTTTCCCTAGTAGTTCTTTTGCTACTGACGCACCTGGAGAAGCTCTTCGTTTTGTCTTTGACCTCCCTTGTCAGATTTAATTCCAAGTGGGCCTTAGCCTTCCTCCTTGCATTCCTGCACACTCTGACAATGCTCCTATATTTCTCCAAGTGGCCAGTCCGTTTTTCCACATTCTGTAAGCTTCCTTCTTCCCTTTCAGATTTTCTAGAAGGTCCTTGCTTATCAATGCAGGTGTCCTGCCTCCGTTGCTTGACTTCTTACTCATAGGGATGCATCAGTCCTGAGCTTGGAGGAGATGGTTCTTGAACATTAACCAGCTCTCTTGGGCCCCAATACCTTCTAGAGCCCTAACTCATGGGGTTCCTTCAAGTAGGTCTTTAAATAGGCCAAAGCTATCTCTCCTGAAGTCCAGAGTTGTAATCCTACTTGTTGTCCTGCTTCTTCCATGCAGGATCTTGAACTCCACTGTCTCATGGTCACTGCAGCTAAAGCTGCCCCAACACTCACGTCCCCAGCCAATCCTTCTTTGTTTGTTATTACCAGGTCCAGCATCACTCCTCTCCTCGTTGACTCCTCCAACACCTGTGTTAAAAAATTATCATCAGTGCTCTGTAGGACTGTGCATGCCTAGCTGTGCTGTCTTTCCAGCAAATATCAGGGTTGTTGAAGTACCCTATTGAGAAACAAGGCTTTTGACCGTGAAGCAACTTTCAGCCGTCTGTAGAAGGCCTCATCAACTTCCTCTTCCTGATCAGGTGGCCTGTAGCAAATACCCATAACTGTGTCACCCATATTAGTCTGCCCCTTATTTCTTACCCATAAGCTCTTTACTCATTCTTCACCCCTAGGCAGAGCTCTAATACATTCCAGTTGCTCTCTCACATAAAGAGCAACTCCACCACCATGCCTTGTTGGCCTATCTTTCCTAAAAAGTACATAGCCATCCATGACAGCATTCCAGTTATCCAACCATGTTTCTGTAACTGCAATGAGATCATGGCCCTGTGACTGTGCACAGATGTCTTGTTCTTCCTGTCTATTCCCCATACCGCGTGCATTGGTGTACAGGTGCTTCAGAGAGGTAATTGAGCATGTAGGTTCCCCTGTAGTGGGAAACAGTTTCCCTAGACGTGCTGTGGGTGGGGATCCCATGCAAGGTCACTCAAGGCCAACAAGGTCTTTTAATGCCCTCAGTGCCCTATAAATGTGAATATTTTGTAAATAAGCTAAAATGATGCCTTGTTGCACAAAGATGTTCATCAGAGACAGTATTTGCCATACATGCCCCATTGGATCTTATGGAAGTCATGATTCAAAATAGTCATGTAAGAGATACAACAGACTAAAATGACTTGACCACATAATAGAAAACATTTATTTACTCGTTAGAGAAGTTTTACATCTGTGTTAAAAAAAAAAAAAAAAATTCATTTTTGACTCCTTAGGCCAGGCTAGATCCAGTAAAGTTTTTTGTCTTTCCACAGTAAACATAACAGTATATAGACATCATATCTGCAAGGGATAGTATGCTGCACTGTTTGAACAAAAAGGTGATTATTTTCTGATGTCAGATGAAGATCAACTACATATTTGTGGCTGATCTGGCAGCACGCAGGTTTGGTTTCAAAGGCAGTGGAAACAAATCCATAAGTATGAGGAGATTTCCCTACTTTAAATAAAATAAATAATTCTGATATTAGTGTAGATTTGAATTGTTAGAAAATACTCACTTTAAATAACTTATTCATAATCTCTCAGGCATACTGCTCAAGCAATATTTCAACAAAAAGATAAAGACAATTATTTTTGTGTGGTTTTCTCTTTACTTTCAGATGCAATATCTCAGCACGATTTTGAATATTGGAAGTTCTAGCATTGACCATAGTACTTATTTCTGTGACAGCAAATTCTGCACTAAGATAATTTTTCAGAATGACTAAATGTGACTTTTTTATCTAAAGTTTTCCTTTTTTATTTCTTTCTTTTCCTTTCTCCTTTTCTATTTTTAGGTTATATTAGAAAAAGCATTTTCAGTGACTTTTTAATGTCAAATGACTGAAATAATCCACCAGTGCTTATGTTTTTGAAATTTGTTTGTGGATTTTTTCCTTTCAATTGCATTTAATGAGATTTAATTGTAATAACAAGGTGTTGGTAAATAATTCTCAACATCTAGGTCCTGAGTTTTCACAGCTAGAAAAAAAATGTTTTATTACTCTATTATGTCTGTATACTATCTTTTTCAGTGTTGTCATAATAATGTATGATTGTTTCTCTTATCAAGATATCATAAAATATTTTAGCAGATCAATTCTCACTCTACATCTTCAGGAAAATACACTTCCATTCTCCCACTTTACCCCATTGTATGAGTAGGAAATTGAGGTACAAATCCAATAGTAAGCCAAGGTTACATGGGAAGTCTGCAGTAGGACATTTCACTTTTCTACTTCCTCCCTAATAAAACATCTTTCTTAAAGACTTGAGGAAATCAAAAAAAACCCCACTGCAATAAAATGACAAATTGCTTCAGCACAGAAGAAAAATGATGAAGCTATTACTCCAATGACGGTTCAGAATCAGTTAAGCATAAGCAAAGTACTCCACAGCTTTACCTTTTTCACCTGTTCTTTTAATTGTAATGATGAGTGCTTTAAACATAGTATCTGGATTTGTGTTGAGCCCTGAATTTCATCCTAGTGCTTTATTTTCCTAGATAGTCACAACATAGAACTGTTACAGGTTAAAAGTTTTTGAACCATTTTCTGTACCTTTCTCTTCATTCAGCTGACAAACGATGTTCTATGAAGAAATATATATGTGTATATATAAATGTTATCTTATATATGCTTCTCAAACTCAGACATTACTTGTTCACCTCTGTAAAATATTGGCATTTCATCTTTTTATTCTCACTATTGAATGAATCGGGGATCAGATACACCACATCACTCTTCTTCATCTCTGAAACTATGTCTTATTTGTTCTGGTAAAATACCAGTCTTCATCCTACTCTCCAGTGACACAGAGAACTAACATGGAGTTAGTGAGCTCCTGAGCTGTTGATAAATAGTGCCACGCTTGCCAGCTACATTTTATGCAGAGATTAATCTGAGCAGCATATCATCCCTCTGACTATACTTTTGGGTCTTGCAAGTGAGACAGCTGCATGTTAAAAGAAGGCTGTGGGTGCTAAGATGATGAACATTGTCAATCAGATAGGCCCTTGGCCATGCACAGAAACGTAGCATGAACGTCCAGTGAAAAGTCATGGGGGAAACTCCAGCTACCACACATTTCCAAGGCTAAACAGAAACTACGTAGAGACTTTGAGGATAACTCTGTAGATTCATGACGAGGCACAAGTGTGTAGTAACTATTATAGGCTCGGGGTGGGGGGAAGTAGCTAATTAGCTTCCCTGAGGGGTGGGTAGTTGTCAGGGAAATATAGTTCGGAAAAATAGTAGAGCTTTCTCCAGCCCTCCTCACTTATCACATAGTTCAGCAATAAGGACTGTCTAATGAGCTTTCTGATGAGACCTTAGCTGTTAGGAAAGCAATGTGGATGGAGAAGGCAGAACAGTTGCAAATTGGTTTGCATACAATTCATATAAAGGCATTTTGTCTTAATTAGAGTTCTTTCAATATTCAAGGCTCTGCCAGTTTAAAATATCTCACAAATTTCCCTCATTGGCTGTCATCACCAAAGGAAGTAAAGTTTTGGAAAGTGTCCATGGATCTGTATTTTGGTTTCTGATAAATTTTCTTTCAAAAGTGGGCATGAATGGTATCTGAAAATCTCACAAAAGGGAGTTAAGGAAAGAGAAGGGAGATTCCCACTGGTTCAATTGCAAGTTTCTACTTACAGAAGTAGTCAAGTAAGAAAAAAATCTTTTCTTTTCAAAATTCCTTTAATAATTACATTATTACATTATGCTAAAAGCTATTATCCGCTGGTGCTCTTTCACGTGGGTACAAATGACACTGCACACCGGAGTCTGACCAGAATTAAGGCAGACTACAGAGCCCTGGGGGAGCGAGTGAAAAATGTCGGAGCGCAAGTCATCTTCTCCTCCGTTTTACCGNCTTATAATAGTACATGTAAATGTAGGTATGTAAATACATAGGTAGAGGTGCAAACCTAGCACAGTAATTTAAGCAAGAGAATGTAAGCAAGTCTGGTAATGTCTGAAGATAATCATAAAATATCCTGAACAAGTCTGCTTGGTTGTTAGCAATTCAGATAACAACTATTCTATTTATTCTGAATGTGTTGCTTAGTTACACCCAAAGAGAGAAGAAATATATTCTTTACTACTCTCAAATGGTTTCAAAATGTTAAGTATGTTTTTCTCACCCACCTTTTCTGCAGAATTCCAAACTCTTTGTAATTCTGAGAAAATGAAACATCATGTATTTTATAGTATTGTATAATTGATGGAACAATATTAAATCTCTTTTTTTTTCTTCAGGTGAAACTTGAAGCAAAGACAAGGAAAGCTTGTAAGAACACCATTGTCTGTGTCTCCATAAAAAAATGCTACCTTGTTGCTCATAGAGTTGTTTGCTTGACTAAAAATTTTCTCTCTTAAAACACAGTTTTTAAGTGTTTTATGCCTTTTCACAATTATAAATTTGCATTTTTGTCAATATTTCTCTTTCTGAAATCTATAGCTCCCAAGAAATAGTACCGTTCTACAGCAGCCTCATATCAACTATAATTATTAATATTTCAGCATAAAGGAAGTCAGCAGCAATATGCATGGGTAGCTCCCTTTATGTACCTGCCATTTCATGAGCACAGCTGGGGTGTTGTCAAATGTAGAGCACAGGTATAAGCACTTAGCAAGAGGACGATGATCAAAAGGACAACATTCATTTACACATGTGAAAGAGTGTTCAGAGAAGCAAGGGCCCATCATTGGGATGACTGTTTAACCTATTCATGTTAATGTGCTTTCTTCAGAGAGCAGATTCCAGAAACTTTAATTATCTTATTTGAAGCACACAGCCATTTGGACTAAGAGTTCTTGATTTTCTAAAGCTAATCAAGGGACCATGGGGATTTTGTACTTTGAAATTTAAGCAGGCTAGAAAATGTAATAGAGATTATTTATCTCAGACCAAATATCTTAACAGCACTCTGGGGACTAATAGACTACACAAATACTAATATGCCTACAAAAGTTTTTCTCAGTTAGAATGCGTTCAACGTACCATTTCTGTGCATCTTAGAAACCAGGAAAGAGGTGAATTGGGTTTCTTGAAACTCTAATTTGGACATAGATTATTATATTATGCATGAGTTTGTGAAATTATGAACTGGCTATACAAGATTCAAGAATAAATCATAAAAACGTAACTGCAGATCTCTGACATGAGGCAAACAGTTTCATAAAGGTGGTCATTATGTAAACATTTTGGTACTGGATATTAAAGGCCTAGTTCTACTTTTACCGAAATAAGCATCATCACTGACTATATTCAGTAGGTGATGATATGTGTCCAGATGTCTTTACTTTTCATCCTTTTACAGTAAAAATGAAAACCTTTATAGTAAGATGGTTTGTAAATGCACATTCTATAACTGTTTCTACAATATAAGAATAGGAAACATCATGACATTTTTTCACAGATGAAAATAAGAACTAAACTCTCATATGTGAAGGCACCTTGTAACCGATAACCTGTCCGTCTGAACTAGTTTTGTTATTTGGAGCAAAAGGAGCAACAAGCAATTCTTCCTGTCCCTCACTATCATGGTTTAGGCCCAGCCAGCAACAAAGCACTATGTGGCCGCTCACTCACTCCTCCTCCCTTCCTGGTGGGCCCTATATTGACAGTACTGGTGGGAGAGGGAGGAAAAAATATTACAAAAAAATGGTGCATCGAGACAAGGATGGTTCACTCACCAGTTATGGTTACGGGCCAAACACAGACTTAACTTGAGAAAAAATCAGTTTAATTTTCCATTTGTCAAAACAGAGTAGGATAATGAGATGTGAAAGCCAGATCTTAATAAAACCTTCCCCTACCCCTCCCTCCTTCCTGGGCAGAAGTCCCCTCATTTCTGATTTCTCTACCTCCTCCCCCTCAGTGGCGCAGGGCAATAGGGAATGGGGGTGCAGTCAAGTTCACCAAAGATTGTCTCTGCTGCTCCTTCCTCCTCAGGCAAGGAGGGCTCCTCACATGCTTCTCCTGCTCCGGCGGGGGGTCTCTCCCACGGCAGACAGTCCCTCATATACTTTTCTGATGTGAGTCCTTCCTGCAGGCTGCAGTCTCTCAGGAATTCACAGACCCAGCGTCCTGGTTTGGGCCAGGACAGAACTAGTTTTCTTTTAGTAAATTTACGTTTTAGTTAAGTCTCTTCTGAGAAGCTGCACTCTGAAATTAACTGCGTGTTTTGCCAGACAGTAGCTGCTTCTAGTAGTGATAAGGCTCAGTGTTTATAGTTAGTGCTGGAACATCAGTAGGAATGGTATGCAGAAAGGCTCTTGACTATAGTCATCCCTATAGAGACCAAGGTCGATGCTTGCTTCTGCTAACTTCCTTATGTGCCGGAACTGAAAGAGCAGAGAAGTGGTCACACCTGTGACGCTGCAGGGGAGAGGAGCAGGTTGAACAGGTGACCCAAAACTGACCAAAGGGAGTATTCCGTCCCATATGCGTCATACTCAGTATAAAGATGAGGTATCATGAGGGTCTCACCCGCTTCATCGTCTGAGGAGGACTCTGTCTGATTCTACTGCCTTCGATCCAGATCCATGCATTCCTGAATCCAGCTCCTGCCTGCTGCTGAGTACAGCCCAGGACTTCCCCCAGGCGTGCCCTGCAGTGTCCGGGTGACGTATGAGTGGGGGGGCTTGATATTGGTTTTGTACATATTTGTATATATTTCATTGTTATTTTTCCCATTATTATTATACATTATTATTGTAGTTAGATTAAAGCTGTTTAACTTTTCCAACCCCTAAGTCTCTTTCCCTTTTCTCTCCCCCCCCGCCATTTTGGGGATGGAGAGGGTTAACAAAGAACATCTGTCGTTCGCTTAATAGCCAGCCCAGCTTTAAACCATGATACTTCGGCATGGGCTGCCAAGAGAGTCACAGCCTCTCTGGGCGCAGCCACCTCTCCTGGTGTGGAGTCTTCCACGGGCTGCAGGTCCATCTCTGCTCCACCATGGTCCTTCATGGGCGGCTCCACCAAGATCCTCCATGGACTGCAGGGGCACAGCCTGCCCTCTTGTTATGGGCCACAGGGGAATCTTTGCTCTGGCTGCCTCCAACCCCTCCTTGCTCACTGACTCCTAGTATCTGCATAGGTGTTTCTCTTACATTCCCCTCCTCTCTCCACTGCAAGTCTTTTTGCCAGTTACTTTGTCCCCTTCTTAAATATGTTATGACAGAGGTGCTACCACCATTGCTGATCAGCTAGGCCTCAGCCCAAGGCAGGTCTGACTTAGAGCTGGGGCAGCTTTGAGCAGCTTCTCACAGGGGCCACTCATGTAGCCCCTCTGCTGCTACCAAAGCACTGCCACACAGACCTGACACACTCACACTGTCAATATGCCTTGCAAAGAGAAGCTTTGTATTAAACCAGTGATATTTAGAGGGCTTCATCTACTTGCACATAAGAAACACAGACATCTCTGCTAGAAGACATGCAATATAAAAACAGACATTAAATTAGCAAAGACTATTAAATGTCTCAAGAACATTGTCTTTCTCAAGCTTCAAAAGATAAAAATACCAGAAAATGAAAATATATGGAAATAGAACACCAAATACACACTTATTTTATGGAAGGAAAAAGCAACACAGAAAGCAAGGGTTTTATTCAGGCTGCCCAGAGAGCCTGTGGAGTCTCCTTTTCTGGAGATATTCAAAATCCACCTGGATGGGTTCCTGTGCAACTTGCTCTGGGCAAACTGGCTTTAGCAGGGGTATTGGACTAGATGATCTTCAGAGGTTCTTTCCAACACCTACCATTCTGTGAGTCTGTGATTCCCAGTATTTATGATAATAAAAGAGGGAAATACTACTGGAGTAGAACTTCTTTTAAAAAAACCCTGTAATCCAAGTACTTTGGTATTTCTAAATGTAGATCTACCGTATCCAGATGGTTGTGAGAATGGTTTTGTAGCAGAGGGTGTATTTGAGAACAAATAAGTCACTACCATTTGTAAAAAAAACACAAAAGAGTTATTTAGCCACGAATGAAATTCAGGACTGCCATTTCTTGCCTTCAGATGCGTAGTCCATAAATAGATTAATGGAGAGAATCCATAAAGAGACTTTGAATTTAAACACTATTCAGAACTTCTGGAGTTGAATAAGAAAACAATATCTCAGATAAAGTACACTGGAAAAGAGACTTTTGACTCCCTTTGTGGAGAAAGCTGTTAGAACCAGTCTCAGAAGTACAAGTCTTTCCATATGAATCAAGAGTAATGCAATTGAAAAGAAAGTTTTTGTTCCTTCATGTAATATTTAAAAGCAGTACAGCTGGAAAAATCTTCAATAATAAGAAGCTTAAAAAAAAAAGCACCTGATGACATTTGCACTGATTTCTTAAATTCCGTAAAATATTAAACAATTAAAAGAAACGAAAATTGGGCTCACTTTCTCTTCCAACAAGGTATTGGATATTGTCAATGGTCATAAATTGTCACAGAGAAATTAAAAGTAACAGTAAAAGTAAAATGGTTGACATAAGCCAAGATATTCATTTTCCATTTAAACCCAATAAAAGTAATTTAGAATGAGCACTCAGGAAAGCTTTCACTGGAACTTTACTTTGAAAATACCAATTTACATGCATGCATTTGTCATTTTACAGTCAAATCATCTTACAAAATGACTTAATGCATTTTTCCTTTTTTTTTTTTTTGTCAAAGAAAGCACTAATGTAAAAACTTTTGCTTGATGAAGCAGCATTTTAAAGCACTAGTTGAAAATAAGTCTTTTCCTGGAACTTATTTCTCCAGAACTTTACTTTTTTTGGTTCGGTTAACAAAAATGTTAATACTAGAATATAGTTTCTATTCTGTTCTTTGTGTTAAAAAGATCAATATAGCTCTTACATTTATGGTTAAGATTCCCCTTTTGTTGCACAATTTTCGCCTGTGGGCCCTACATAGACAATCCCAGCTAGGACTGAAACACTGTCATCTCATAATAGCAGATCTGCACTGGGATATATGAATACATTCAGCAAATGATAATCACATCTAATCATGTCACACTGGTGTCGTGGATGATGTCAAAGGCCAAAGAAACTGAGTTTACATAATCATATAGTTCTGACCATTGAAAATATCTTGCTTTTTAATTGAAATATTTTTTTTAGAGAAATGAACAATGGATATAATTTCTAAAGAAACTTTTGTGAAGCATAGTAATTCAACAGCATAATCTAAAGACCAGTCTGTCTTGGCTCATGAAGTTGTTCTTCATTTAGGTTAAATTTCATTTTTCTTAGAGAAAGCTTGGCATTCAATTTTAATGAATGGCATGGTTTTCATTTTTCCAAATAAGCTTATTTCAAAATTAAGCCAAATATCTGCAATGGGTAAAATCAATAGTCGCTTGAATTGACAAAAAATTAATGAGGTTTATTAAACTTAATGCATGACTCATTGTCCCAGCGCTACATCAAAAGAAAGATAAACAAATAATACAATTCATCTTCAAATGGTATAAATGTGAAAAAAGTGATGGAAATAGACATTAGTATAATATTTAACATAAATATGATTGCCACTATAAATAATAACAACGCAGTTACTACGGGCTTACTTTAAAATGGTTTTACTAATATAATCTATTTGTTCTATGTATTCGTTAGCAGTGCTTCAGCTTGCAGCTGAATTTTGCATTAAGATTTTTCTGATATAATGGATCTTTCTAACCTGCAGTCTTATATGCATTTTCTAAGCTATCAAAATAGTAGAGTTCTTGGTTTTATTTAGAAATGCATATATTTTTAAACTGAAAAGACAAGAGAATTCTTTCATTTCCTACTGTTCGCATGAGTTTACTGTATACTGAATATCTTTTTGTCTTTGTCCATTAACTCAGCACAAAAAACCCTGTAGACTATAGCAACAACTAGTGTCAAGTGAAGAAAGAGCTGCATACATACATACACATGTGAGTAAATATTTGCACCAACTTTGAAAATGCCATATGCCTCTAACAGCTGTTAGTACATGCACTGACTTTCTTGTTGTATATTCAAATAGCATACAAAGCACTGAGAACTCCATGACTGTATCTTAAGGGAAGAAGCTGGCAGATGATGCTGTAAATATTTAAGCAAACAGTAAAAACAAGTGGCTTAAATGCAATGTACCACAGAAATCCTCTCCAATAGCTGTTCTGTAAGGAAAATGTGTTGAGAAAGGATCAGATCATGGTTTAAAAGTTAGTGCTGCACAGTTTTAAAACATCACTATTACACCAGCTGATATTATATGCTGATAATTGATAAAAATGTTCTGAATTAGCTGCAAGGTTATGGGCTTAATTTCTTACTTCAGACCACTCAGTCTATGTTGATGCTGTTATACTGCCAAAGCCTCAGAATTTCCTCAGCAAAAAATTATTTCCCTCCAGGCTCCAATCAGAAAAGAACAACAGCACCTCGGTGGTTTTTCTTGTCTACTTGGATCTTTGCCTTTACTTCCTTGGCTGAATCAATGTGCTTTAAAACAGCAGAATTGATTCTCTGATTTCAATGCCATTGTTTTATCTTTTCAACACACAAGGATACTCAACTCTTTATTCTTTGCTTCTATTTCTTTCTTCTCTCCTTTTGCTTTTTCAGATTATTCATTTAAACCTACAAAACATTTCTGCTTAGTTGGTGAAATATTCATTGTAAGTGGCTCTCTCCATGTACTTTGACCACATAAGCATACAAAACATCTTGTACAGGAAGCTTCTGTCACTCAGTGTTATGAATGCTAACTGTTTTCTTCATCCATGCGTATGTGGAATTTGAGTAGTTTAGCAGTAGCTGTTGCCACTGACTTGCTGATGTAGAACTGTGCTGGAGCAATGCTCTCTATTAACCATGACATGGGTAATCCATTCCCTGAGTACATGTGAAACCTCCAAGGGAGATTTCTCAATGCATGTCCCATAGGTTTACACACTGTCACTCCTTTTTTTCAATATTTATACTGTTACTAAGGGATGCATGTTCCGTATTTTAATGCCAGAGTGCTGATGAAATTCATGACTCATTCTGTCTTTTTATGATAAGCCTACATAAAATTTAACTTGTTGGGGTACTGCCATTGATAATCAGAGTAAAAAAATCCAAACATATGCCAGGCCATCTGCAAGGGCAGAAGGATTTTTCTTCCTCTGAAGTTGAAGTGGCGGAGGCAGATCCTGATGCTAAGTCAGACAACATAAAATCAAGAGAAAGTCTTAGGTTTTTCAAACAGCTGAAACAGCTTATGAAAGGTAACGAGAACCTCCTTTGACATTAAATACAGCAGACGAATTGAGAGCTTACAAATTTTGTACTCAAAATATCAAGAACCAGACTTTCTCAGAGAAAATAAAACACTAAGATCACAAGAACAAGTGGAAAAATTGAAACAATTAAAATGAAACAAACACACATTTAAAATCCGAAGTTTGTTTGTCTTAGAGGAAGATTCTCATGAATGCACTCACTTTTGCCAATACTTTTTAAAAAGTCAATATAGGGTAGGAGATCTATCATCATCACTCGGGCTGGATAGAGCCCAGATCAGCTGAAAGAAATTAAAAGGAATGAAGAACATCTTGCTTGTTGAAAGTTCTGGCTGTTTAGCAGCACTTTTTGCTCTCATTAACATGAGGAGGTTGATGGGAAACATCCAAAAGTTTAAATACTGTGAATGTTGGTGCAAATCCTAGCTCTATGCTATGCACTCAGAAATTATTAAGGCAAAGAGAGCTCTTTTCTGGTCTCCCTGTTTGATTTCAGAGGTTACATCTGTGCGTTTTCCCCCCATTCTAAAGTCATAGTACATTTCTTCACAGTTTTTCATTGTTAACAATATACAGAATACACACAGCTATTTTCAACCATCTTGGAGATACAGACTTTATCTTTTCTCTGGAGATTATCTCTGCACAGTATTTTGCAAACATAATAAAGTGGAACTCTGCATTCCTCCACCTACTCCACATGGCAAACCCTAAATGTTTGTGGGTTTGCTTATAAAGGTAATCACTTTTATCTTGATGTGATGCTGTCACTTTTTAATCCAGAGAAGTCATTTAAGCTCTGTGGTCTCAAAGATATGTCAGATGTGTATTTCACATTCTTCACACATTCTTCATTTTGAAATTTGTTAAGCTTCAAACCTGCTCAAATCCTAAAATTTGCCTGGAGCCCTTAACTATTATGTGATCTGAGAATCAAGGAATACCTGAGAACTAGATATGAAGAGAAGGAGCCTTATTACACTTTTACCTTGGCAAATGAGTAAACTCTGTACTTGTGAAAGACATTTGTTTTCTTTCTTATGTTTAGTAATATTTTTAATTATGTGCTTTGATATAACTCATCATAAAACCATTCCAGCTATTTTATTTGTAGTACAGTTACACAAGAGACCAATTTTCTTGATCATATGCAGCAGTAAGACATAATTTTTCTTAAATGTAGCATATAAAGGCAAAAGAACTCCCCAATTTTTGTAGTTTAAGCAGGTACATAGCATATAGGTAGTACCATCAATTACAGAAGAAAGAAAAATGAAGATTAAAAAGTTCTGCTGACCCTTAAGTTCAGTTATGAAAACTGAATTTTCCCACTTCTTAGACTGCTAAAATGTTGCTTTTTAATAAATAATAGCATATAGCTTAGTATACTATAGTATATACCTCCCAAAGTATTACCTCCCAACCAAGTGAGTGACTTTGACAAGCATTTTAAGTCACTTTGCTGCCTATTTGTAATGTACAAATTTAGAACTGTGAGAACTGCTGCAAGTAAACCATGTGCTGATTATCCCACCTTCTTATTATCAAAGTGTGACTAGAAGATGTTATAGAAAAGAAAACCTCCAAATACACCATATTCATCAGTAGAACTGGATTGTATTCACTCAAATGTTCCAAAGGAATTCAAATACAAAATAGCCAAACCATTGACTCTGCTGCCTGCAGCCTCTCATTCACAACTGTCTTGATGCACAAGAAAGGAAGGGATCAAACATGACATCAGGTTTTAGGAGCAGTTCTGATGGGCATCCATGGAACTGCAGATGAGGGTAAAATTTACCTAAATTTGTAGAAATTGTATTAAAGAACAAAACTAGTAAACACATAAATCTAATAATAAAGGCAATTTGTTTTTTAAAACGATATATGGGTTTTATAAGCCCTTCATAAAACAAATAAGTTGTTTTGAGGGAATCAGTTATATGTTGCTGGTGAAGATGAAGTTGAGAGAGTTCACTGTGGTTTTTAAAAGGCACTCAGCAAGGTCTTTCACTAACAGTTGTTACAGAATTTAGGGTGCCATGAAATAGCAGATGGAGTTCTTACATTGATAGGTGACTGGTACAAGGATAAGAAAGAAGGATAGGGCAGGATATTAGGGAAATAAAAACTTAACTTTCTCACTTGAGAGAATTTACTGTGATTACTGCTAAGGAATTGTTGTTAACAAGTCCTTAAAACACTTGGAAATAAAAGAAGATTGGGAAAATAAGGCTTTCCTTAGCAAAAAAAAATGCAAGGATTAACCATTTGTTATGGTGTCATGTAGAGTCTCATGGAAAAATTATTAAAAATTTTTTAAGTGTATGTTCATTGTCATACTGAATGAGTATGTACATTGGCACTGCAAAATAGCTAGAGGAATAATAAACAAAAGTTAATGTGAGAGAGCTGCAGAACTGTTAGTGCGTTACAAGATGACAACTGGGATTTATTTTGAAGAGAGAGGGCAATGACCAGCTGCAGACATCTTAGGTGATTATATAGTAGAAATACGAATTTTGATTCAAATTTTATACTAGGAAAAGGCTTTTTCACTCTGTCATAAAGTACATTAGCATTAGGACACAGTACATGAGCAGTTTCCTAATATTCTTTAATCTTTGAAATAATTCAATTTTGTACCGTAGTTCTGGTAAAGAGATCCTACCTCATGATTTTTTTTTTTTGCACAAAACCAAAATTACAATTCTTGTCAAAGTCTCTTGTAGGGTCAGAGTTACACCATTGACTGAAGACTTCAATGAGATTAATGACAAAGAAAGCAAATTCTTTTCAGAATTTGTCTGTAATGTTTTGGAGACCTTCAGGTATTCTTTTCTCAGAGATACTTATTTTAGAAGAAGTAACTTGGGCCACACTCACATTCATCAGTTAGGGTCCTGAAATGTAGGTGTTCTGGCATATAAATAACATATCTAAATTAATCATACTAGATCTTCTCCAATGAAAATGGAAGTTATACACCTGAATCTACGTAAATAAGAAAAACAGCAGCTTAGTCCATGGACAGGGATATTGTCTTACCGTGAGATTCCAATATGGTGCATTATATTCATGACAACAGCAAGAGGTAATCAAAGACATTTTCATGTTTCTGCTTAAATTTATCTGCTGATTTCAAATATATATGGTCATACATTAGGGATTGCTAGAATAAAGGAAACAAAATAATAGAGATGACACATGCAGGGAAGTTAGAACATCTGAGAAACAATGACAGTGGCTCAGAATAGAAGATGTAAGACAATACATCTTGGAGAAAGTATTCTTAAATGCAATCCAAAGGGAGGGAGAGCCTTGGAAAGCTCTAATGCTGAAAAAGATCTAGGGATGATGGATAGTAGACAGTAAATTAGATATTGAGCTTGCAATGTAATAAGAAGGAACAAAAGGGCTGCCCAAGCTTAGGCTGCACATACAGGAAAAACATGACACAATCTATATGAGCACTGTTGAAACCACTACAAGAATAGTAGGTGCATTTCTGGATATTGGCTACTGAAATATCACAGGAGTTAAAATAATGATGAGGAAAACCACCCAGACAAACAACTGAAAAGCTGGTGGGATTACATTTACATGCTAAGTGAACACCACCCAAACAGAATACAACTCTGCAAATAATTTCTTGATATAAATACCAAGTGATGAAATATTTTGGGACTGTCATGAAAACTTACTCAATATTAAATAAGAGGACAAAGAGAAATTAAATAGTTATGAAGGAATAGGTGGTAAAGAAATGGTCAGTAGCTGTTGAAAGCTATTGTTGGAAAAAAATTTGGCTTTCAAATTCCTATTCACATATCATATACGCAGAATGCAGTCTGCTGGAATTTATTATCCCTTTCCTAAGTACCTCAAAGATAAATGTTTGTATGTGAGCTGAATAACCAAGACTCCCATTAGAAAAAGATGTAGACATCCCCAGAGGATGATTCTTCTCATGCTTAATTAGATATCTATGATAGGTCAGATTAATCACTTTCAGGAAGTGACTATGTTTGAGGTGTCTACAGTAAGTAGCTCAGTTAGACAACTCAGTTATTAAGTTTAAAGATAAGTGAGATGAAACCCATGCAAGGTAGCCAAATTATGCCTTTTACAAATATTTAATGTAAATACATTAATTTAAATCTTATTAAAACTTAAATGGAAAACCAATCCATAAAATTGTTTTTTGCTAGATTTTAGTTTCATTTAAATGCTACCTTTTAATCCTAAGCCTTCCCTATCATAATTTGTCCTCTTCTATACCTACTTAGTATTTAGAAAGAAGGATCTCCTGGGTAGGAATCATATTTGAAATATTATGTGCTAGCCTCATTTTCGGTGTTGTAAAAATACATAATATATTCTAGTGAATTTATAATAGTGCAAGGGAAAAAAAAGCTAGATAAGGGGACAAAAGCATCTCGTGGTGAAGCTCACATGAAATCTTAACTCCAAGAGAAATGGCAGAAGATTTACCTGATTGAAAAGCACTTTGCAGTACATGATACGGGTTACTGCGAATTGTGCAACAAAACCTTAGAAGGTTGAAGCTTGTAGCTTGCTTTGAAAATACATCAGTACTTATTTTACACTTCAGATATTTGTGTTAGTAATGTGAAACCTGTATGTCTACTAGCAAAAGGGACATTTGAGAATTTCACCATTTTTCCCATATTTCTTATTTGCTGTAGATAGATGTCACCTGTATTAACATGCAGGGTAACATATTTTGATAGTGATTCATGACACAAGACATAGCCAGCAGGTTGAGGGAGGTGATCCTCCCCCTCTACTCTGCCCTGGTGAGGCTACATCTGGAGTACTGTGTCCAGTTCCGGGCTCCACAGTTCAAGAGAGACAGGGAACTACTGGAGAGAGTCCAGCGGAGGGCCACAAAGTTGATTAGGGGAGTGGAGCATCTGTCTTATGAGGAAAGGCTGAGAGAGCTGGGTCTGTTTAGCCTGGAGAAGAGAAGACTGAGAGGGGATCTGATCAATGTCTACAAATATTTAAGGGTGGATGTCAAGAGGACGGGGTCAGACTCTTTTTGGTGGTGCCCAGCGACAGGACAATGGGCAACGGGCACAAACTGGAACACAGGAAGTTCCACCTGAACATGAGGAGGAACTTCTTTACTGTAAGGGTAACAGAGCACTGGAACAGGCTGCCCAGGGAGGTTGTGGAGTCTCTTTCTCTGGAGATATTCAAAACCCGCCTGGATGCATTCCTGTGCAACCTGCTCTAGGCTAAGCTGGTTTAGCAGTGGGGTTGGACTAGATGATCTCTAGAGGCCCCTTCCAACCCCTACCATTCTGTGATTCTATGATTCTATGATTCTATGATAATAATAAGTGGCCTACCATTCTTGACCAGGACTACAAAAATTGCTTCTCTGCATAGGTATAAATTATCTTAAACAATGTGGAAACAATAGTAGCATTGGAATTCCCCCCCCCCCCC
>VZSC01009130.1:60668-72037 GCA_013398225.1 Steatornis caripensis
TCAATTGTAACAAATTTGGCTGTAATGGAAGCAATTCTAAATGTTTCTCTAACACATTCTAAACCTCAGAGTGAGGTGTGACACTCCTCATGCTGACAGCACTTTTGGACAGGTAACTTACATAACGTTGGAAAATAGTAGAACTGTAGTCCTCTATTTCTGAATGTTTTCATCATCTGTGAAGAAGCTAGGAATACATAAAAGAGGGAATTCTACGTGAAATCTTCTTAAAAATTGTATTTTTTTGCTTTTGCTAGGTTTCCATTGGCACGTGTCCTGGTTTGGGCCAGGACAGAACTAATTTTCTTCTGGTAACTTTGCTTTTTATTTAAGTCTCTTCCGAGAAGCTGCACTCTCTGAAATTAACTGCATGTTTTTCCAGACAGTAGCTACTTCTAGCAGTGATAAGGCTGGGTGTTGATAGTTTGTGCTGGAACATCAGTAGCAATGGTATGCAGAAAGGCTCTTGCTTATAATTATTCCTATGGAGACCAAGGTCGATGCTTGCTTTTGCCAAGTTGCTTATGCACCAGAAATGAAAGAGCAGAGAAGTGGTCACACCTGTGACCCTGCAGTGGGGAGGAGCAGGTTGGACAGGTGACCCAGAACTGACCAAATGCAGTATTCCATCCCACACGTGTCATACTAGGTATAAAGCTAAGGGATCATGAGGGTCTCGCTCGCTTCTTCTATGGCCAGCATCCAAGGAGGACTCTGTCCGATTCTTCTGCCTTCGATCCCGATCCTTGCATTCCTGAATCCAGCTCCTGCCTGCTGCTGAGTGCAGTCAGGGACTTTCCTGGGGTGTGCTCCGCAGCGTCTGGGTGACATATTTGTCATCGGTGGTGGTGGTGGGTGTGGGAAGACAGCAAACATGTTGTGGGCAATCCAGACCTGATTGACTTAGAGGCCACGTGGCTCTAAGTCTGATGTAAACACGGAAGTGGAGAGGGCTGACGCATGCACATGTACTGCGCACGCTCAGCGTTAAGCAACCAATCATATAGAGACACATGCATTCACAGCTGCTTGTAGCCAATGGGCTTGCGTAATCTGGTGGAACACTATGTATATAAGCCGAGCTATTCAGGAATCAAGTTGGCATTCACTTGATCACATTGATCGTGTAGCGTTGTCCGGGAACCTGCACGCAACAGGGGGGAGCTCAATATTGCTTTTCTATGTATTTGTATATTTGTATATATTTCATTATTATTATTATACATTATTATTATAGTTAGATTAAAGCTGTTTTAACTTTCCTAACCCATAAGTCTCTTTCCCTTTTCTCTTTCCCCCCCCATTTCGGGGAGGGAGGGAATTAACAAAGAGCGTCTGTCATTCTCTTAATAGCCAGCCCAGCTTTAAACCGTGACAGTATGAAATTCTCGGTTTTGATTTAAGCTTCAAAGGTGAAGTCACCTAGTAATTTTTGGAACCTCTTCCATTTGATAAATATTCAATATTCTGATTGATATATACCTGTACATATTAAGTTCATTGTTACATTGTAATTAATATTGATATGAATAAAATAACTTGAATAAATATAATGTCAATCACAAAATTAATTATTATTATTTAGAATTTACGGCTACATAAAATAAATGAAAGCTCAACCCTTTATTAAGGGTTGTCCAAAAAGATCTCTTTTATGTGATAGGTTTTGTGTATACAAAGATCAACACAGCACATTACAGAAAGCCAGAAGACCGTGAGTCATAAATGTATAGAGCTTAAAAAAATGTGGCTATTAAATCACCCTATTCTGACCTCTATCATAGAACATAAGGGCTTTTTTCCAGAAATTAGTACTGATTACCTAAATCTCCCCATTAGCTTTCTCTTGGAGAGGCTACATTCCCATGTGCTGAAGGTTGGAAGTACACATACGGATTGTTAAATCAAAGCTGTAACTATGAAGTCTCTAAGATTTCATAATTTTCACCACAAGATAAAATTTTGTTTTAATAACACTTTAGAAACATATTACTTCATCCAAAGGGGCTGATGCTGTGTGTTAACTTCTATTAACTCTATATAGCAACTAGTTTTGGTTGCTAGATAACTTTGAAGACCAACATCACTTATTGATCAGAACTGTTGGTAAATTTCTAGTATAGACAGAAAAAAAAATTGTAAAGTTAATTACAAACGTGGTGGTTTTCAATGTGCTGTTTCTTCAGGGTAACCTATCTATCTAAATCCCTGAATACTTTGACTCTTATTCCTACTTATAGGAATTCAAAATAGCATGAAGCACATCAAATTCAATAAACTTGGTAAATCACAGAATCACTGAATCAAAGAATGGTTGATGTTGGAAGGAATCTCTGGAAGTCATCTGGTCCAAACCCCTTCTTGGCCAGGGACACCTAAAGCAGGCTGCCCAGCATAACATCCAGACAACTTTTGAATATTTCCAACAAGGGAGACTCCACAACCTCCCTGGGCAACCTGTGCCAGTGCTGAGTCATCCTCACAGTGAAAAAGTGTTTCCTGGTGTTAAGATGGAACCTCCTGTGTTTCAGTTTGTGCTCATTGCCTCTGGTCATGTCACTGAATACTACTGAAAAGAGCCTGGCATGTCCTCTTTGCACCTTCCCTCCAAGTATATGTATACATTGAGAAGACACCTCCCTGAATTTTCCCTTCTCTAGGCTAAAGAGTCACAGCTCTCTCAATCTTTCTGCATAGGACACATGCTCCAGCCCCTTAGTCATCTTTGTGTCCCTTCACTGGACTCTCTCCAGTATGTCCATGTCTCTTTTAAACTGGGGAGCCCACAACTGGACACAGCACTCCAAATGTGGTCTCACGATTGCTGAGTAGAAGGGAAGGATCAATCTGCTGGCAATAATTTTTTTAATGCAGCCCAAGATGCCATTCATCTTCTTTGCAACAAGGACTTGGCTTATGTTCAGCTTGGGCTTATGTTCGGCTTGGTGTCCACTACGACCCCCAAGTTAATTTTCTGCAAAGGTGCTTTCCAGCTGAGTAGCCCCCAGCATGTAATGGTGCATGGGGTTGTTCTTTCCCAGGTGCAAGACTTCACGTTTCTCCTTGTTGAACTTAACGATGCTCCCATCAGCCCGTTTTTCTGTCAAGGACCTTCTGGATGGCAGCATGACCCTCTGACATATCAGTCACTCCTCACAGTTTGATGTCATCAGCATACTGGCTGAGGGGACAATCTAACTCATCATCCAGATTATTAAGGAAGATACTGAACAGGATTGGACACAGTATTCACCCCTTGGGTACGTTGCTATTTACTGACCTTCATGAACTAGATGTCATACAACTGATCACCACTCTGTGGACCAAGCCTTTCATCTAGTTTTCAATCTAGCTCACTATCCGATCGTCCAGCTCATACATCAGCTGCTTGTCTATGATGACTTAATGGCAGGCAGTGTCAAAAACCTTACTGAAGTTCAGGTTGAGAGTATCCACTGCTCTCTCCTCATCTACCAGACCAGTCCCTTCATCACAGAAGTTTATCAATTTGGTCAAGCATGACTTCCCCTTGTGAAGCTGTGTTTACTACTTCTGATCACCTTCTTGTCATTCATGTGCCTGAAAATTGTTTCCAGGATCAGCTGTTCCACCACCATCCCAGGATTCAAGGTGAGGGTGCCCGGACTGTGGTTCCCTGGATCATAATTTTCATGCTTTTTGAAGAGATAAGTGGCATTTGCCTTCCTCCATTTCTCAAGTACTTCATCCATTCACCATGACTGTTCAAATATTATCAAGAGTGGTTTCACAATGACATCAGCCAGGTCCCTGAGCACTAGTGGATGTATCCCATCAGGGCCCATGGACTTATATGTTCACTTTGCTGAAGTATTCCCTGACCTTATCCTTATCTATGAAGGGTACATCTCAGAATCATAGAATCATAGAACGGTTTGGGTTGGAAGGGACCTTTAAAGGTCATCTAGTCCAATCTTCCTGCAATGAGCAGTGACATCTTCGACAAGATCAGGTTGCTCAGAGCCTTGTCCAACCTGATCTTGAGTTTTTCCAGGGATGGGGCATCTACCGTGTCTCTGGGTAACCTGTTCCAATGTTTCACCACCCTCACTGCAAAATAATTATTCCTTATATCTAGTCTGAATCTACCCTCTTTTAGTTTAAAACCATTGCCCCTTGTCCTGTCACTCCATATTTTCCCTTGGTCTCTTGTGGGAGATCTTGTTAGTACAGAATATCAGATGCTACAAAATGACTAATCTAAAACTTACTGTTGCCAAATGAAGTTACTACTGCCTTATTTTGATTTTAGCCTTTTTCTGTTCATGAAAGTCAGTCACCTGAATGATGATCATATCCAAGCTAAGCATCCTGAGACATGTTTACAGTCATTGAAGACAAATAGCCATTCTTAGGGAAGAGTTCCATTAAATCCCACATCTGAAGTGCAGGTTTGTGATTCAAGATAAGGACAAATATACTAGAATAGAATAAGCTATGCCTCCTGATGATAAGGAGAGCTTGTGTGGCAAGAGCTACAGAACTTTAATGTACGAAGCCCTAGTTTATCTCATAGTGCACCTGAGCCTGCCTGTGTGCACATCCAGTAGGTTTAGTCATTAATTCCCTGAGTGGTCGAAACTCCCTATCTAGTTATCTGCATACATGAGATAATGGATCAGTTTGAAATAGTGGAGGGTCTGAGTCATCGTGATTGATTGAATTCCTAACCATTTTCACAATTAAGTATTTGATTAATTGTTACAGAAACTTTCCAGGTGGGAAATTTAGACTGTTTAGGATATTTACCTGGGAAGCTCCTGCTGTACATAGACTAATCTACAAGTTTAAATGTGTTAATTAACATCCTGTATGGTTAACCTGGCCATTGCAGAGACTCCCCAGGCTTGCAGAATTGACGTCCATACAAAGATAAGATTTTTTTTCAGGGACAAGAGGATAAGATGTCAGGGGTAAGACTTTTCAGGGACAGCAGAAACTGTCCCTGAAGATGCAGATATGATTCTATCAGTCAGTCTTGTAGGTAGTTAAGATAGTAAGAAGATATAGGTATCATAATTCAGCAGAAAAATGGCTTTGGGAGTCTCACCTGAGCCAGATAAAGATGCTATTTTAAAGACCTTTGTCTTGTCAGACATCCAGGCAGTGATCAACTATCTAGTTCAAAAGATTTGATTCCCTGCACAAGCATTACCCTATGCCAAGACTACAAGGTTTAAACATTGGTTAGATGAATCCCATGGCTGTAGTAGATGTTAGGTCAGGGCCTGTCAAGATCATTACTTGAGCTCAGGATTTATGGTAGCCACAAAGCATCCTTTACGCTGCCTAAAACACAGGAAACATTGAATTGCCAGAAATTCTGTGAAAGATGTCTTCTCAAATACATAGTCATCAATCTTGGGTATGATGGTTTGACATATATCAATCTGGAAAGTCTAACTTTTATTATAAAAATGACTGCATTGCTGCTTTTGTGTAAGGAGGGGTAACTAGCATGTTTATGACAGTTGAACTCTGAGTAACTGAGATCAGCTACCATGCGACTTCTTTGAGACCAATGTGTGCATTACAAGATTACCGGTACAACCCTGCAACAGAAAGCAAATTATTCAGAGCATGGTATCATAAGGATTTTTATCTCAGTGACTCCAAATCCGGATTGCAAATTCTTTTCTGCAGCTAAGTAAGTGATGAAAGTTTTAGAAGAATCTGAGTAAACATGCAAATTTCAGAGTACTCACAATGGTTGACCTTTAAACACAAAAGAGTTCTCAATCATAACAAAATGAGAGGTAATGCCCTATATAATTCTGAATTATCATTAACAATTAGAAAGCCACTTGCACATATGTCAAGAATAGAGCAGCTCAATAAAGAAAAAGTACTACTAAAAATTTTTGGCTTATACCTCTTGGTAGCCCTTGGAGTCTTAACTTCTGCATTAAGATTTAACCCCAAATGTATGCCTTATTTTAAAGGAAACTGCAATGAGAAGTACTTCAGCGAATGACTTCTGTTTGGTATTTTTATGTATTATAGTCTGCACAGGTCTTCATGGGCAATGGGGCATTGCAAATGGCATAAGGATTTGCTTGAAGTTTTCATCAATATCATGTTTCTTCCAGCAGCAGATGGTTTCATGTAGAGATTAAGCCACCAGAAATAGTAAAACAATCTTGATCTTAAAGGCATACCAATACAGTAAAATCCAGTAACCTGCAAATTGTTCTGATTATTTGTTAAAGTGAATAAAAAGGCCTCAGACATTAAATAAGCATTGTACTGAGACAACAGTTTATGCTTGTGTTTAGAAACACTACCAATAATATGTTTAACAGCACTTCCAATAAAGGATGCAAACTTTTGATATGCATCTAAGTTTTTCTATTCATTCCTAGATCAACTATTGTACATATAAGGGACCATTTACTGATTCCCTTCTGTTTTATCTTCTCAAATTTCTGATGAAAGGAAAGTTTGTTTGAGAAGAAACAAAAGGTAGGATACATTGTCTTTTATGCCAGTATAGCCCAGTACAGAGTTGTAACACAGACAAAGAGCACAACCACTTGCAGGAATTTAGAAAAGTTGAGTTTACTGCAGTAATTGTTGATGCACCACAAAAAATTAGTACTAATTAAATATGATCTTAGTTAAATGTCTTCTGTTCTTTTTCAGTTAAGAGGCTGGTGTCACAGAACAAGATCCAAAAAAATCTAGACTGTGAAGCAGGGGGCTACTTAAAGACACTTTCAGCACAGAGCTCCTGATCCTAGGCAACAGAGGGAGTTGAAGAAAAGACTGGGAAAATCTTAAAACAACTTTCTGTGTTAAAACTAAACATCCCACAGCTTTAGGTGGGCTCCTCAGAGCTATACTACAGATTATGTTTGTGGGTATTATGCTACATTTGTTCTACTGTGATCCAAAGAATTGTCTTTTTTCTGCTCACTTTATTGTAACTAGGCATCATTCAGTGAGAACTGGTTAATCCTAGAACATGGATCCTCCTTCCAGGCTTTTAAAATGTAGTTTATATGATTATTTCCCAGGAGACAAAAAAGGCCTTCAGACCACATGGAAGAGGTTGTCCTTTTTTTCTTCAAGTATTAGACATCAGTGTATTTAAAAGCCTCGTTTCATTCTTGTATTCTTTTTCTTTTCTATTACCCCAATTCTGTAATTCCTCTTTGCATGTGAACATTAAGTTCTGAGGTCTTTGCATGTAAGCATGGAGTCTGTTAATTTTTCTTGTACACAGGTAACAGCTGAATGATTTTCACTCCTGGACTTGGGTACTTGCATTGATGGTGTTACATGAAAGACATCTTTCAGAAAATTTGATACTTTAAATCCCTCTCTTGCATTGGTTCTAACTAAAGTTACAGGCTTAACTAACACTGGTAATTTGAGCCTAAACCCTCGAGACTATTAGGGCTTAATCTGTACCCCTCTTTTGGGCATTTTGTGTTGCCTGCTTTAAGCACTGACTATTGAATACATTGAGTTTTGTGCATGAAGTTTAAAGTTCCTGTTTTACCACTTATGAGCCTACAGATTTTATTTGGAAAACTAACAGCTGACAAAATACATAAAAGTTGAGCACTGCAACATACTGTTAAGTAGTTTCTTTAGATCTCATGTAAAAGCACTAGACCCCAGTCTTGCACATGAAAGAGAAAGACTTCATAAGCGTAGATTGTGTGTATAAATAACTACTGAAGAAAAGAACTACTGGTGTTTATTAAGGATGTCAATGGAAATGCCTAACAATAAGACCAAAGGGTATATATAGAATTGGTGATTTTATAGGTATGGGTATTTATTCAGAAATCTGAAATCAAATAACTAATTTTGAAAATCTTTAGTATCTATTTCAAAAGATAAAATTCCAAAACAAAAGAAAATTTCAAAGTTACCAAAGAAAAAATAACTGGGAAAAATACATTTTTTTATTTCCTAAAAATTATTCTGAAATGCCAAGCATTTTAAATTGGAGTTGTATTTTAAAATTGCTTATAATGTATCATATAACCCTATCCCAATCTTCCTTTTATTATGAAGGTATTTAGCTTAATTCTCAAGATTTCACTGTACAATTTTTATAGTTCAGTATACCTAAACTAGGTTAAGTATGAATTACTAAAATAAATAAATAAATAAGATTATATTTTACTTGCGTAGTGTAGTACAACTGATCTTGCTACATCACTTATTCCTAGTCAAACTGTTCTTTTTCCTCTTTCAGCTAGTGAGGTTGTCTTAAATATCATTACCCATTTCCTTTTAAAGACTTCTGTGAACTAAATTTTCACTGTGTCTGCAAAACTCCCAGAGTAAATTAAATGTGAATCCTCAATCTTAGGCATATCTCTCAATTACATGCACCTGTGCTGGATCAATTATCTTGCCTAATTCTTAGCAACAATAAATGGCCCACAAATGTTTTCCATTAATTAAAATACTATCAGTGTTTTCTGAGTGCATTTCTAATGTATTCTGTCTACAGCAACTTTGAGGGCAGATACTCTTGGATGGACCTCTGGGTGTTAATTTGCCTTTTAAGCTCATGGTTCGTCCCAGCAAACTACTGCTGGATCTTTTTTTTTTTTTCTCATGAAGCACAGCTTTTGTTTTATTAGTCACTGTGGGGACTGTATGTTGTTAAACACAATCAAGTCTTGTACTTTAGTATTTCTTATTTTAAATGAAATGTTGTTGTTTCTACTGCTGTTTAATTTTGGTTGTAAAACCTGATTGGACTTCTCTTTAATGGCTTTATTAGACATCAGTCTATCCAGAAAATAATCTCTTTTCATGGATGTAATGCATAGGCTACTGCGGAATAGTAATTCTTTTAGGTGTTAGAAAAGCATGTTTAAATCATACTTACGTGCTCGTGACCTTTCTAATACAATGATTTAAGAGAGTTTTGCAGATTTACTACTTTATTCTGCACTCCCTGAAAACTCTCTGCTTAAAAGGCACCCTGGCCACTCTCAATGATTTTGTTTAATGATGTAATTCAACTTTTTTGGAAGGACCATTTTTAAAAAGCCATACTGCTAAGTATGGGTTTATAAATTATTTATAGAGAATTGCTGGGACAATATCTTGCTTGGTGAGCTGCTGGTGTCAGTGCCACTGAATTATCCATGGAAATTAAGTCAACAAAGTTTATTCTTTTCTTTTTCCTCTTCCAGTATCAAACTTAGGAATAAATTCATGACAGAAGCTGTTTTAGATTTTTATGCAGAAATATTTCGTTGCCTCATTGAGCATTTTGAAGAGGCAGAAAAATCTTTCATTACTACCCCGCTTCTATTTCTAATTAGCAATTTTAAAGCAGTCCGTTGTGTAATATGTACAAGTATTTAGTAGATATTTTTATAATACACCATCAGGCTACATTTATGAAAAATTGAGCAAAATTATGGAAATAATTATGTAATAAGTACATCAATACACTCAACCTACATGTAAATAAGTATTAACAGGAACAATACAATGGAAACATAGATTTTTTTTTTATTCTATTTTAAATATATTTTTGGTTATCACTTTATTGACCTGTTTCATGATCTTCCCAGATATTTCATTCCAATGTGTTATTGTCATCAAGGGGAAATTCAGTGAGAACATCTTGCATAGAGTTGTTCTGAAATCCCTCCATATCTGTTGCCATGACAACAGAACCATTCTTCCTGGAGAGGATATTTTTCTATTCCCAGAAAAATAATTTCACAACTTTATCGTTGCAAATATTGGAGGAGGGGGAAAAACAAAACCAAAACAAGAAAACAACCCAAAACCCAATGCATTCTAAGTGGACTTTCTGGGTCATCAATGAACAAAGGAGGGAAGATCTAGGATTTGAAGCTCTCAGTCACTTTCTGTAAGTTTTTAATTTCTGGATATATTGCCACTTGTATGGGATGTTCCAACTACATGTACAAAAGATACAAAAAGTGGCACTCCCTTTTTTTGTGACTTTTGAAAGAAAGCAGTTTTCATGCAGTTTTTGATGAACCATAATTCTTGGAGTGTGTAAAAGACATGGTCTGAGAATGCTACCCAAGTCAAACATCTTGGGCTACTTAGCATATGCAAAACCTCCCCGGACTGAGTTGCTAGACACCTAACTTCAGTTTAAGTTCTCCTGGAAACAGAACTGATGTGGAATAGCATTTCTTTGCCTAGTCAAGGCATAACTAGAACAAACCAATAGAATTATATATCCCTTAACATGCAGTTAGATTATAAGTACGGCTAGGATTAAAAACAATATCTCAATTACACCAGCACAAAAGCAAGAATAGTGCATATCAGGTAGCACAGACTACTTTCAAGAATAGAAGTGCAGATCCTATTTCTTATTTTTTTGATGCTTTTAGTTTAACTAGACCTTTACCTGAAAATAGAAATAACCCTGCATGAAGGGAATGAGATATGGAAATATGTGCTAGTGAGTAACTCAAAGGTAGTATTACATGGAGGCAATCTAATTTTTTAATATGGACTAACATCCCTTTCAAGCATATGAAACACGAATTTACTTTCAGTTTTGTATCCTACACTGACAACCATTTGTATTTTTTCTTCATTGACCCTTTTAATTCAATTTTGTAACTGAATCAGAAATAAAGATAAAATGTATCATACCTTCTTCCCTGTAGTTAAATGTCTAAAATCAGCAGTTTCCTTGTAGGTGATTCTCATAGTAAGAATACTGGTAATGCTTTATAAGAAAGTTTCAGGAAGAATAAAGAAGGTGTAATAATATTCCTGAAATAGTGAACCAAAGCATTATCATTTGCCTAATCTAAAATAGGGAAAAGATAACTAGTAACAAAGACACAGACTCTAAAGAGGAGTTTATTGAATTATATGAATTTTTATTTTCATTTATATCTGTTGCAACAAGGTCTGTCTTCTTGCATCAAAATCTGCTCCAGTTTCTATCCTGCCTATGTGTAAGAACCCGTCACAGAGGAGAATGATTCAGGGGTTAAAGGTCACTTAAAGAATCAGTGTCAAAGATATTAGGGAAAGTGATTTTAATATGAATTTGTAAAAAGTGTGGCTGTACAGAATTTGATGGCAAGGTTCACTCTATTACTCGACCACATTAAGGGAATTTGCAAAGGAATCATAGAATCATNTAAGAACCCGTCACAGAGGAGAATGATTCAGGGGTTAAAGGTCACTTAAAGAATCAGTGTCAAAGATATTAGGGAAAGTGATTTTAATATGAATTTGTAAAAAGTGTGGCTGTACAGAATTTGATGGCAAGGTTCACTCTATTACTCGACCACATTAAGGGAATTTGCAAAGGAATCATAGAATCATAGAATGGTAGAGGTTGG
>VZSC01009134.1:0-15028 GCA_013398225.1 Steatornis caripensis
GGCACAATCAAAACCATTCCACCTCCCTAAATCCCCTCCCAGGAAAAACAGAGATTATTTTAGTGATAAAGAATGATTAATGTCCTTATCTGAAGAAAGAAGGGGGGTACTGATGCTGAATGCAATCAGTTGGCTTGGGCTGACCCAGCACTGTGCCTTCATAATAGCTTAAAAGAAGTCAAGAGTTTATGAACCTATTTTCACGTCATTGAGGGATGGTAATGATTATTATTGTCTCTTGGGGTAAGAACGACAGACTTAAACTAAGGCTAAAATTTTTCCACCCCAATAAATTCCACATCACTGCCTGTTGTGACACCCCTGCAAAGACAAATTGGTAAACTCTCAGATACAATGTATTTACCACTCCACTTTAGGCTTCTCAGATTTCCTCAAGAGTCACAGGTTTCATATAGTGCGTCTCGTGAACTGTAGTTCTAAAGGGCATTGAATTTTACAAGCTCTATTATTTTTTTAACATGATCCTTTATTATTATTAAATGATCTGAAAACTAAATGAACAGCCTGGCAGACAAGTTTTCTGTGAATCTCATTTATTGGCTCTAACCCAGATGTAACGAGTATAAGTAGTAATCTAGGAAAAACACAAGATTTCAGTGTAAACCAAAAGAGCATCTGGGCTATTTACCAAATTGATTATCAGCTTAAAATTACTCACAATTAATGGAAGTTCTTTTCAAATACTAATTTACAGAAGAAATGTGAAGTCACTGATCACATAGCAAATAGAGGTTTATTCAGGATGTATTTGTCCATAATCACATCCAGCTACTGAGGTACACACACCTTATGTTCCAGTTGGAATCCTTTAGATAAGTCGTATCTGTACTTGCATGGTACGCCTGCATCCTGTAAGTCCTACACTTCCTACAGAAGACCTGAGGGCAGAGAACATCAGCTGTGCTGCCACCTCCTTTCAACTGCAGAATCCTATACGAGCAGAGTTATGAGGCAGCAGAAGAGGAGAGTACACCAAGAAACACGGACCACATATCCTGAACAACTCTTTAGTGTAGCCTTAGTTAAATGACATCTCATTCTATTAATGATCATCCACGCTATGTAATTCTAGTATTGCTGATTCCAGAACATTTCAATCACAGACAGAATGTTTAGTCTGACCTGTTACAGCATCTTTGAAAGGATACATAAACACTATCATCCACGCTTCTATCTGCCAAAAGGAAATGCTTGGGAAAGAATAAAAATAGGCATTCTTTCAATGTATTTTCTCAGGTTCTGGAATTCAGTAGGGTATGGAGTTCAAGTTCCTCAATTTTAACAGCTATTGAAGGATCTGCCTTCCCTGGAGGTCTGATTCCTTTTTGAATTTGTTTATATATTGGGTTTCTAGCACAGCCTGTGGCAGTAAATTCCAAAATTAATTACATGCAATGGCAAAAAAAATTTCCTTTTGTTAAAACTGCTACCTGATTTCATTGCAGCTGTGGGGAAAATTATGAATCATAGTGAATGCACATGTTTTCAGATTTGAGAAGCACCTATCAATACAATTTGTCACTCTGTTGTTATGATTGGAGACATTCGAGAGTGTTAATCTGAAAATTTGTATATTCAAATATTTCTACTTTGGACTCAGTGATGGAAGAAATACAAAAATGATCACTAATAAATTGTGGCAAGTGAAATCTTACTCTGCTAGATGTTGGTGAGTATCTGGAGATAAAAATGAATCTTGACAAGCAATCATGGCCTTTTTCTTATGGAAGTAACACCTGAAAGACACACGGCTAACTTGTAATGTGTTCTGTTTCAAGGATAATCTATCATGTATCACATCTGCAGGCTCATTATGTACCCAGGAAAAAACTGTGAGTTCTTAGGAGTTAAATACAGAGTTCTCATTTCTTAGTTGACCAGTGGCAGGTTATGGGTTATTGGACTGTAGGGAGTTAGCATTATCTAGTCATCACGAGGACAAGAACAGAAACCTTTCCGTTTTATTAAGACATGAGCCATTACAGAGCACCTCTTCTCTACTGAAAGCATACAACACGCAGTAGACCTTCCAAGGGGAACAAGCAGCCCATCTGTAACCGCCCACCAGATGTCAGCACAGGCACACAAACAGACCAGAACACATTATCAATAGACTTAAAAAACCCCCCAAACATATATATGGAAAATATATTCTGTTCCCCTCAACTCTCCATTTCAGTGTTTCTTATGAGGAATCACGGTAAGTTACGTTATTTTTATCATGCCTTTTGGTATTACCAAGTTACCTTTTCCTACAGAAATTCCCATCATTAATGGCAAAGCAAAGATTTGACATTCTGCTTGTTTCATTTGCCCCCAAAGGTGTTTAACTGCAACACTTAATTTATTTGCATACAACACTCAGCTGAGAAATAACATTGGCTAAGCCGCTTGAGATGCAATTTTTCTATTAAACCTATCTCACTATATGAAGTATGAGGTTTTATAATTCACAAGGATTAGTAAAATGGGTCTAAGGAAGTAATGCAATGCTTGTAATAAGCCACTGAAATTTTTGCTCCTCTATGTACAGCTTAAAATAATTTCTTGGTTTAAGCCTCCCCTTACTTTCCCCAAATCTGCCACTTTTTTTATGGTGACCATTGATTCTATCTGTTCTTCAGAGGACAACTGGCTATTACATGATCTTCAAATCATTGAGTGAATAGGGAAAAGATTAATACTTGTCCTTATACTGTTTTTGTAGTCACGTATTTCATGAATGCAATCATATACCATTAATAACTAAATTTAGTTTTTATTAAGCACGACCGCACAACAGAAGAGACAAATACATTTTATTTCACTTCTGCATTTTATTCTGAAACCACTGACCTAATTTTTAGGACTGAAGATCTCACAGGTAAAAATAAGAGTAAAGGATGAAACAAAGGTGCCATAAATCAATAATTCAAAAGCATTCTTCTGCCATGCAGGAAAAGAAATCGTATTATGTATTTTGCTGTATGAAAAATTAAGGAGAAAAGTGTATCCCATATATGAAGTTATATTTTTGGATCAGAACATAATCTAGATCATCAGTTTCCTTTGATCTCAAGTTTTTGGTTAAGAAAAACCCCAACCACCTTTGTTGTATGGCTTGCTGAAAAACTAATGACAAAGAAAACAGGAAAATGCAACTTGCAGTTACAGACAAAAAATCATGCTCCATGGCTTATGAGTTTTTAGAAAATAAACTAAACCTAGATTTGCTTTGTCTTTCACGTACCTTGTGATAAATGTGCTCCGAAGTATTATTAAAACGAAAATTGCATCCTGCTTTAAGTCAGTTTGTTTTATGAATAAACTTGCCTACTCTAGGTCAACAAATCTTAGCTTTTTAAAAATACACGAACATTCCAAACTGTATTTTAGTACACTTACACTAATCTTATGGAACAGTCTTGCAAAAACAAACATCCAAGGGTTATATAGAAGACAAAATTAATGTTTAGACTAGTTCTAATACCTCTTCATCTTAAAGACTTATAGAAAAACTTAAACATTCAATGCAACAAGCTTATGTAGCTGATAAAGACCATTTCCTCTTTCATGCTGCTCTTCTGACTGGTCAATGATACACTGAGAATCCACCTAATCAAAAGAAGCAAGATGAAAGTCAGAATTCATTCTTAATACTGTTTTCCTATATAATATAGTTAAGGAAGAGTTTTGACAGTTTGAAATCATACAGGCATTTCAGTTCCACACCACACATTTCAACGTAAGAGCCAATACTACAAAATGCTGTATGTCATGGTTTGCCTGAGTCAGAATACTATTCCACAATGAATTCTAAAGCATTACAGGTAGTATTCTATGTGATGATGTACCAAAGATGTCCTGAGATTCTTCAGACTTCAAATGCAGTGTGGAAAATTCAAGATCCAAGGCCTATACATTAACTTGTTATAACAAGCTAAACACCAATGTAACTGAAGAGATTATCTAACAGGGTAACTGAATTTGAAATATGAAAACAGAAACACTTTGCCTTAAGGCAGTGTATCATGACACACTCTTAACACCTCAGTGAATACCTACTAGAAATATATGCCCTTGGTGCTCATTTACTGTTGTCAACCTTTTCAAGGAAAGAGTCCTAAACCCCTCATTTATAGGCTTCAGGGTAGAGAGGTCCATGGAGGGTGCCTGTAGAAATCTTAGTCCTGCACTCAGTAATTCCTCATCCCCTTTAAATTAAGAAAATGCACTTGTTCATCAGAAAATCTAGTGGCCTGCAGAGGCCCTTACAGAAAGAAAGGTAATATTTCTAACAGAGTAGGAAGCTAGGCTTTCCAGCTTTATGAAACACTCCTGGGTTTCGACAAAAACTACCTTCTATCTGATCCCAGTACATTCATTCTAAGCAAGCCACACTTCTGTCTGCTTAAAAGGGAAGTCACCTGAAAGCACAGCAACCCAAACCAAAACTAAAATGTACTGCACTCAGATAAATCCTGAACAAGAAAAATGTATTTATCTTTTTCTTTTAGGCCACGGCTGCTTAATCGAAAGAAGAATACAAAATTTTAACTTCCTACAAATGTAAAGTTGCCTTTACAATCTTTCTCAAGAGTCATGAACTGTTCTGTTTGAAAAGGCTGGATATTTGTATATACAAAACTAAAAAACAAAACACCCCAAAAACTAAGTAGACTCTACAAAAATAGGATATCAATATAGGCTGATCTATACACCCAGTTCTTATGCCTTAGATTTGACTACAGTGCTTTCAGTATCTTTAAATTCAATACTTTTTTTTCCCCACCTCTCCAGACTTAAAAAAGACAGCCTTCCAAAGGAAATTCTCCCTTTGACCAGTAACTGTACTGGGGAACTAACTACTCTTCTTAAGGGACAAAATAAACCCCAAACAACTTTATACCCTTACCTGTTTCCATGCATATGGTTTCTCATACCACGCAGGAACAATTATATCTTGAGGTTTTGATTTGCAGATTAAGCTGAAATTATATAAAAATAGCCTTAAGAAATACATTTGTATTTGATGAATTATAAATAAAAAAGAATTTTTACATTGGATACAACTAAGCATTTACAAGGTGTCTGTGCTGAAGGGAATCTTAAAATTTCCTTGTTAATCTAGTCTGATTTGTTCACTTCTCTGCAGTTTGCCCCTCTAGTGTAAGAAGTCAAAATACAAATTTTCCCAAGGACATTCAGTTTAGCAGAATGTATTTGCATTTAAAGAAAACAACGATTTTTTTTTAATTTACAAGTACTATAACTTGAAACTGTCATTTATTCTGTAAGTTTTATGCATGCTTATTCACTCGAATAAGCATAATACAGCTATTTTTAGGGTATTTTGTTTTGCATGACAACTCAATTACTATAGATTGTCTGTCTGCTCCAGTTATTTCCTCAAGCTGTGCAAAGTACAACAGTAGTAGACTTTAATTAATTCTGTCTAGATGTGTTTTTCAAACACTCATTTTAGTCTTAAGTAGTGGTGACATGTTGTAAATACAATCAGCTTTCGAAAAATGGAAAAATGTTATGGAAGACTGTTCAGCCTAAACTTTTACGTATTTACTCTTATTAATAAAAGGTTAGTTTTTTTCCAAGACATAAACCAAAGTACAATCAGAACAAAAATACTCCAAACGAAGAAAGATTTCACACAAAGAAGACATCACAGTAATAACCAGATCATCTCTTCCTTCAAAAAGATTTAAAAAAAACCCAAAACACAAAACCAAAACTGCCTACCTTTGAGGATTTCAGAAAAAGAATCCAGAATAATTACTGAATTTGGTTTCTTGATAGCATAAACCTGTCCCTCTAACACTTACTGTAAGCTCCCCCATTCCCAGGTAAGTTGCCTACATCCCAAGGCCCAATGCTGACACAAAATGGCTGTGCACCCTTGGCTCAGACTGCTGAGAGTGAGTTGTGAGTCTGCATAGAGGTAAGAAAGCCAGAAAAATTAGCTGTAGGACCGTCGGGACAGAACCAGTAAAAGCACAAAGATTCCAAGAAAGAAAATGCTACCACAGAAAGGTTTTCCTGAAGAAAAAAAGCCCAGAAGGATGACGAGAATGCCCAAGTCAGGCAGTCAGCACTGGCTGAGCCAGGGAAGACGTCAATGCTGAGGACTGGCGCCAAGGAGATGTGCAGACTGCTCCTTCCCCTCCGGACTGGCTGGAAATGTCTGAACAACCAACCCAAAAAAGTTGTTGAAACAGCAGCAAGTATTCACATGTCTGAAGAAATAGCAGTGACATTTTCGTGTCTCGAATTTAGCATGTAAATGTTGATGCCCAACTAGGAACTCCTGTTGTTGTCACAGTCACTTCCAGAGAGGTTTTGTGGTTTTGCTTCTTTCTGCCTACCCACTTTCCTTGACTTCTCCCTACACTTATTACCACATGAATCATGCAAGCCATCTTTATGCAGCTTTGAAGTCTAAACATGGTACTACATGGCAGTCTCCAAAGGCAATGCAGACACAAACTGCCCTGAGGTACTTGAACACAAACAGGAAATTAAACATTGCATCAGCAGTACACTCGACAGCTGGTATTTCACCAAGAGTTTTGCAGACGTGAAACGTGAACAGCTTGCCATCAGCTTGCACACTGGTGCTCCTTAAGCTGAAAGCGCAAGCAGCGTGCGACACTGAGGTACAGTGTTTGTGAAGCTTTCTAGAGGCATGCACAGAATCACAGAACAGTAGGAGTTGGAAGGGCCCTCTGGAAATCACCCAGCCCAACCCCCCTGCTAAAGCAGGCACCCCCAGAGCAGGGTGCACAGGAACACGTCCAGGCAGGTTTTGAATATCTTCAGAGAAGGAGACTCCACATCCTCTCTGCGCAGCCTGTGCCAGGGCTCTGTCACCCTCACAGTAAAGAAGTTCTTCCTCACGTTCAGATGGAACTGCCTGTGTTCCAGTTTGTGCCTGTTGCTCCTTGTCCTGTCGCTGGGCACCAGTAAAAAGAGTCTGGCTTTATCAGATCCCCTCACAACCCACCACACAACCTACTGCAGCAGCTGGCTGGAAGCTGCCATGTCTCAGAATAGCAGCTGACTCGCTGGCACAGTCTAGCGGCCAAAGCAAAAATAATCACCTTGCTCCCTTGTCATATGCAACATGTCTGCTTGGTCAGTTAGCATATAATAGGTATCTCCACATCTTCTGGCAATTGTTTATGCTCTTTTAATTTCACTTCCTGGGACTGAAAAGGTAAGGCTGACTCCCCTCACACTTGTTAATTTAGTATAAAATGCACCACACTGAATTTTCTTTCAAAGTTTTGGAAATGAGAAGTATGGGCACTTGCTTTCAACTAAAGGCATTGTGATAGTTTTTCCACGGCTGGGAAAAAAGTCAACTGAGCAGGTACATTCAAAAACAAGAAACACCTGAAAATGCAGCATGAACAGCTGCTCTGATAATCATTTTGATAACCTAGGCTAAGGGCAGTTAAGTTTAAAAGCTTCTGATCTTTATCAGCATGAGGAACTGCTTCACCTTGGCACACACTTACTTTAGAAAAGCTCTATTGAGAAAAAGGTCACATTTCCTAGAGATGAGGCCAATACTAGAGAGCATAACATAACTCATAGTTCATGGCTGAGCCAGAGCTCTTTCTGAAATCTGTTCATTACAGAGCCAGGTAAGGATGAGGAACATCTACTGATGATACAGACAGCACTAAAATGCACATTACATTTACAAACAAGGGAAGATTTTTGACAGCATGCTCAGCAGTGGCAGACATTAGGGGCTGTTACAGGGGTACGTCATTGAACTGGCTCCCCCCAAAACTTCCCATGCACTACAAGCTGAAAAACACTCTCAAGACTGGCTGCACTGACTCACAGCAGCCTTTTCAGAACCACTGCTTCAGTTACGAGAACCAGGGAGGCCTGATGAAAAAAAAGGCAGGTAGCCTTACTTGAATTCATACATTCACCTGGGACTTTCAGCAATTAACTAGCCAACACCTATCCTACACAGGTCTGTTGAGGGAGAAAAGGCAGCACACACAATTCAAGTTTCATGTATAGGGAGAAAGAATTCTAAATCCTTCTGAACTTTCATGCCATAGGACTCGATTAGTTTTGTCCTGCGTGCACAAAGCAAAGATACATCAGAACTGGTATACTGTAGAACAGGTTTTACAGTCTAGGTTTTGTGACTCTTAAGCGATCAGGCTTCCCTGAAGAACCAGTGCTTCCACAAGAAGTCTAAAGTTAAGTATATTGCTTTATAAATAAACAAAGTAAATGAAATGCATCATTAAATGAGAACATGTATTATTTCCCCAAAGCCTAATCTGAGCTATGCTTCAAGCAATCATTTATTTTGTTTTTGCTGAGACTGTGAAACAGAAGATCTTACTTCTACAAAATTATTACCATAGAAGCTTCTGACGAATGTTTTCCTGCAGCTGCGTCATTCTCTCTTGTCCAGAATGCACTGCACACTCACAGAGCAGCTTATTAATGGCTGTCCTTAGGATGTTTATCTGCAAAAGTATCAGTGACAGAATATAAAGCACTCTAAACCAGCACTAGCTCTGTATTATATTATACTGACAGGAAGGTTGTCATGGCACCCATACCACTGAACTTCAACTGAAATTTTATTAACATAAGCAAAACCATCTGAAGCTTTAGAAACACTTCTTCCTCCCAATGCATCTCTGCTGGTCAGAGACATTAATGTTCAGCCACTCGATAACAGAACCTTCAAGATTACTCAGATATGCCATAAAACACACAGGTACCATTCGCCTGGATTTTTTCCAGCACAGAATGACTTCTGTGAAGGTTTTAAGGATTTTCTCTATCTGTCCATAATTTTCATATGCACAACAACTTGGTGTTACCATTCTGGCTAAGGTGCCATGAATAGAGATATCACACACACCAAGTCAGTGCTTTCAGAAAACAATAGCTCAGATATATGCACCAGCATGTCCACTATCTCCTTAAAGAAGTCTCTAGAAACCACTGGTCATCACCTGATGTACCTGCTCTGTGCATATTGCTAATCAGGGCATGTGAGGTCCTTCACTATCTAAAGCACATGTCAATCTGAAGCACAGGTCAAATACAGCTTACTGTCCTGCATAACACAGTGTATGTATATACTTCCCTCTGACAGATCTCTGTCTTCAAGTTCCAAAAAGACTGTAACGAGGAATACAGGGGTTTTTTATTGTTTGTTTGTTTGATCTGCTTTGGGAGAAGCAGCTTGATACACGACTTATCCAAGCTGTAAAATCAAACTGAAGAATGCAAAGCAGTAATGCTAGGCCGATCAGTAAAAACCACAATAATCCTAAGAACATAACTAACAAATAATGACATCCGATTAATGCAAAATCGATGCTTTTGTTTTGAAAAGTGTACAACATATTGTTCTGTAGTATTTTATTTAGTTCAAAGCATATGGAGGGGGTAACTGTTTTTTTCTGATAAGAATTCAAGGCTATAAACAGGTAGTACACTAGAAAAAAACCAACCCAAAACCTCAGCTTAAAACAAGTTGTCTTATTAAGTCTAAGACTTAACAAGCTCTGATGCACTGAATTCTACTCAATTGCCACTACAGCAAAAATTCTTATGCATGTTTTACCTCTGGTATGTCTTCCACTCCAAAACGCACACCAAATGTCAGCTCCATGTCATTTTCTGGAAGCAATGGAGCCCCACAAGTATGACTCCAACCCAAACCACACAGAACACCAATAAGATACTTTCCACTTTTATCAACCCTATGTGAAAAAGAAAACAGTCTCACCTAGAGATGAAGAAACCAAACTCATACGAAGACAGACTGAAATGAATTTGTCTAAGCCATGCCAAGCAAGAGACAGGTGTGTTTTAAAGAAGCTAAAACAACTGAGAGGCATTAATACCTAGTCATACTGTTTTTTTAAATATAGTGATGAAACAAAATTAAAGTTCTGGTTATGAAAACATATACTCATAAAAACTTTAAAAGGAAATCATACATATACAAAATGAAACTTTAATTAAGGAAAGCTAGCTTCACTATGCTGAAATGACAGTCTACAGATACAAGAACTTAAACAAAACACAAATGTAATGCAACTGCCAGAACCCAGTTTAAAAAAAAAAAAAGCGTAAGTTCCTCTTCTCACATTGATTTAAAACTTGCCCTGTTCTACATTTCACTTTCCTAGGCTTCCAGCATGATTGTCAGGAACTGTATTGCCTTATTGTGAGGGTAGAGCCTGCAGCACCGATTCATAAGTACATGAAACAAGTTATCTTAGCTACATACTACACTAAAACTGATAACAGATACAAGAATTATCTTGTATCTTCTCTTCCTGTTAGGTAGAGAGAACACACTAAATGCCGACCACAGAGGAAAAAAAAAAAAAAGTCTGTCATCAGTTTGTGAGAGTCCTAAAAAAAAAATAAAGGAAGAACCACTTTCAAAAATGCATGAATACCTGAGTTCTATAGCAGGAGCAAACAGCATACTGAGGAGTGCAAGCAGGCCAGGAATAGGAGGCATCAAAGATATTTCATGTAAAATCACAGTAGATCCTGTCACACAAAAAAAAAATTCTAAGGAGTATCTAATGAAAATGAAACCTCAAAAAGATGCAACGTAGAACTACAGTGACATATGTACTCATAGAACTATTTATGTAAAAAAAGAGTCTAGAGAAACTGTGCAAACATTTTTGTTAAGCATTACCAGTTTTATTTGCTGACGAAGAAGCAGCAACCAACAACTGCTGAAAGGGATCTTCTGGAGTATCCTGGACCACAACACAGTTTATGCTTTCCTTTTGTATGACAGCACTTCTGGAAAGGAAATAAGACATATTTTCAACACCAAAAAAACAAAAACCATGAACACACGTAAAAAAATAATTATTTTAAATTCACAATGCAACCTTAATGGATAGCAGTTACTGACTAAAGACTACCTGAACACCATTTAGCAAACGTCTATGATGGTTAATAAATAATCTCTCTGCAAGACATTAAAGCATCTTTAATAAAACTATTCTTAAAATTTTACATAGCAATAGTGTGCAGATTAATACAATTCAGGCCTGACTACTTCAGCCTTTTTGATGAATAAAAATTCCGTAACATTAAGTAGGATGTTTTTTGCCTATTTATTGAAAATAACAGCTGAGAACTTGCCTATACTTTACAGTAAAAGTCGTCTCATACCTCAACTGGGATACTTCCGTCATACTGTAGCATTTCACCTCAGAAGGACTGAACGGCCCAAAAACTGTTACTTTCAAAAAAGAGAGAGAATAAATGATATTCCTGTTAGCCAGCATCTGGATCTCTCCAAATCAAAATTCTTTATAAAGGAAAACCAAAACACATTTCAGCATGTACTGAGCAACGCTGAATTGATAAATTGATAAAAAGCATTTTCATTTCACTCATCTAATGCAAACTTTGCTTGTTGAGGCATCTAAATAAAAATAACGTACTTTTACAGGTGCTGGAGATTCACAACTTTCCTCTGAATAAATTCAGACTTTGTAGAGCACCTAACAAAACCAGGTCATTTTTGTTTACAGAAGCAGATCTTTAACCTTGAAACTACCTCACTTCATGAAAATGAGTAGTTAAACAGGATTACTCCTGCGGGTAACTGAGCACGATTAGGTGCTCGAAAGCCTGAAATTTCATCAGGTCTGAAATGGGAAAAGGATTATAATGTAGAAGAGTCTTAACATCAGAATGCAGGACACCCATTTTCATGTTTTACATTCAAGCTTAGTACTGACTAGCTATCTCAAAATACATAAGTAAGAATACTTTCTGAGTTTGGAATTGGCAGCGGAAGAACCACGGTTTCATTATCATCAGTTACTGGAGTGTTCACTGCATCACCTACCCTAGCTGCTTACCTATCGCTAGCTGAGGAAGAATTAAACACTGTGTATAATAAAACGCATGTTTAAATCTTCTGAAAAACTGTCAGGGTCATAATCTTGGTTTTTACTGTAGCTTGTATAATGAAGACTACCAAGTACGGAAACACTGTGTTCAGTTGTTGAATTTTATCTTTGTTCTGCAGTGGTTCAAAGTGTGTTAAAAGATTCAGTTCACTTAGCTCTTTTGCTATACCTCAAAACTTTGTTAAAAGCTGCAATAGACTAGTCTGCAATGGTGGTCACACTATGGCTTTCTACCAGCAGAAGGTACAATGCATTAGGAAAGATATCAAGTATGGCTTGGTTATTAAAGGTACTTTCAGTCTTCATCTCCATTCTAACAATGTGAGAAACAGGGTCACGTAATGACATACCAAAACTACCACTCACGTTACCTTGTGGGTTGGTGTACCAGATTTATTGTCAGAAAACAAGCTTAACAATCTTTCAATGAGACACTTTTCTTCCTCTCTTGAAGACACACACATTTTCTTTTCTTGCTTTACTTGGTCCAAAAACAATCCCTTGAGCAAATCATGGCTTTGCTACATAATGGGAGAGTGTTAAAACCATGAAACACCTGCGTTTTTCAAAAATTTTACAAATAAAGGTCCTACACAAAGAACACGCATACTTGCGTATGAATACAAAAAACAATGTTCTTATCTTTCAGATTATATAAAAGATAAAAATGGAAGACAGTTAAAACTATGAAACAAATACATTTTTTTTCCAAAGTTCCAAAAAAACAGTGGAGCAGTTCAATTGATGCCACTATCTCCCAGGAAACATCTCTTTCAAAAGGGGTCTCAAAAGAGCAATGCTTTTGGCCAACAGCTCAATATGAATTATGCACACAAACAAACATATATTGTCCCATTCAAGTATTAATCTTGCCTAATCCCATGGCATTAGTCAAGACTTCAGCTCAACTACTCAGGACTTCAGACAGTATGAACTGAAGTAAATTAGTATAAGAAAAGTAGAAGATGCATACTCAATACATACTCGTGATTCGTAAGATTCTTCTGCTAGTTCAACATAACATTCTTCAATAAGCACATTTCAAATATTCACAAGGTCCTTGCACCTCAAGTAGTGGAAAACATCCACATGCAGAACACCATGCACAAGTGAATACACCTTCACTAGAAGAGTATACCCATTGACTAGTGAGGCAAATCTCTGGCTAGCACTGTAACTCCACCACTCTCCACATACAACAGATTTTGCAGATGGACGCACCTTGCGTATCTTGAATTCTAAAGCCTAGAGCAAAAACACTGAAAACAATGTTTGCCTGAGTAGAGAATCAGCACAAAAATCTTTCATTTTCTCAACAAGTTGTTCAAATTAATAACTATAAATGACTTCATAATTATTTCAGCAGCTTATGTTGATTCCTAGAACCGCTACAAAGCTACTGGCATAATTTCTATTCTGTCATTGCCAAAGCAGCTACACATTACATCTTGTATCATTTCAGTATTGTACATAGTTGCTAATGAAACAGAGCAAACGGAGCATAAATAAAAGATAATTCAGTATTAATTCACCATCCACAATAAAAATCTTAGGTGTGTAGAGACGTCTTCTCTGGAAAAAAACTTTACGATCCATAGTTCTTTTCAACTATGAAAACAGAAAACTGAGCAAGACCACTGCGGCTATTCTGATCCTGGCGGGCAAGAGTAATTAAGTTCTCGTTTAACCCTTTCCACAATCACTATCTGTAATTATGTCTTCAAATGAATTTACAGCAGAAATCCTTTTTTTTTTTCTAGCCAGTCATTAAAACTGGTCATTAAAAGATTAGAACTGAAGCAGAAATACATTTCCCTTTAATACATCTGAAGAAAACACAAAAAAGAATGCTTCTTGCCAAAATTAATTCTACTTATTTTTTAAAATCAATTATAAAAGAACACCAAACAAAATTAAGCCTGGCAAGGTCTAATACCAAGAAGAGAGAAATAAAATTAAACCATACTTCTGCTGGTTCATTTCTCATTTTCACCATTAAACCCTTCAGAGAACAAAAATGTTAGTATGATACACCTGTTTCAATTAGTTTGAAAATATCTGAGGACTGAAAAGCTGAATTTCACTTGAAGTCTCTAGTTACTTCATTTGTACATATAGCTCAAGAGAAGAATTTTTCTGTAAAACTAGCTATAAAGTCCCTCAGATTTGTCTTACAGATCACTACTTATTTATCAAAGTTCTGTCTGAAGAGATCCAAGTAAAGCCAGTAGCTCAAAGAACAGCAAAAAGCAAAACCAGAGACTTCTAGCTCTGCAAAATTTAGATCAGGTTTCTCCTATGTATTTCTCCTGTAACTATTAGTGTAGCAGAGCAGGAGCTTTGATGGAGCAAAAATACTCTGCACAGTAACCATAAGCAAGATACTTGCCACTGCAGACTTGTGCCATGCAGACAAGAAGAGATACTATGCTGCCGCTTATCTGTAGTAGGAGCAGCTAGGTTTAAGCAAAGAACAATAGATTCAACTAGTCCTTGATAGTTTCTCCTCTCTGGGATGTCTTCTAGGCTGCATAGACCTCTGCCATTTGCTCAGAGCTTCTTTAGACTAAAGCAAAGCTGATCTACTGCTCAGCCTGTTACTGCTGAGCTTTGCATGTAAGCAGGCAATAGAAAAACCAGAACAATGTTCTCCTCCTAGAGAGAAATTCTACTTCTCGTAGAACCAACAGACAGCAAAGAAACTGATAACCAAAAGCAACAAGCAGCAAAAGGCAGCTGTCAGAGCAATTTCCTCTCTCTTTACGCTGTTCTTATGATTACAGGTGGGAAACAGATCCCGCTATGTTGTCCCCACAGAAACAGGCCTAGTTCAAACATTCAGTTAAAAAAGATGAATACAAACAATTTTACATCCAGTCAGGCAGCACATTCATAGAATCATAGAATCATAGAATGGTAGGGGTTGGAAGGGACCTCTAGAGATCATCTAGTCCAACCCCCCTGCTAAAGCAGGTTAGCCTAGAGCAGGTTGCACAGGAATGCATCCAGGCGGGTTTTGAATATCTCCAGAGAAGGAGACTCCACAACCTCTCTGGGCA
>VZSC01009134.1:30054-97795 GCA_013398225.1 Steatornis caripensis
TGACATGTTTGGCTTGAATGGTCACTTACACTCCAGGGTACGTAGTGTATTTCAAGAACACAGGGAATTCAGTAAGACCTACAAGCAGTCTTAGTATGACTACCGTGAATAGCAATCACACAAATATATAAAATAAAAGCACAGATGCATAGAAAATTAAGTTACCACTAATAACTATAATACATGGGCATTCCTTAATTATGTCTAATTTCCCCAAAGAACCAGTGATTCCAGATCCTGAACTGTATCTTACCTATTGCTCTTCATCTCCAACTCATCAAATGACTGAATCAAAGACATGGCTACTTCATACATTTCCCTTACTATCACCGGTTCCTCAATTCTCTAAGAAGGAAGCTGTGTGGAGAAGAAAATATTGAACTTAACACAGTATAACAGGCTCAAAGACTGTAGATCACGTACATGTGTCAATGTCGTGTTTTTCAATTAAAACTGATCCAACACAGAAGCTATACAAAGAAGTAACTTAATCTGAAGCAGTCATTATCTCCTAAATAGACATTTTCCTTCAAGCATCCTATCATTCTAATGCTAAAGAAATACTTCTAGTAATAAATACTATCTACTTCAGATAAGCACTAGCCCACACTCCATTTCCTAAGGTTTGCAGGACATACTCCTTTATCCAGAAGTGTTAAGCACATGAGGCTAACCACAACCCATGGGAAGGGGATGACAAGAAGAAGAGTTTGCATAAGGCAGGCACAATCCTTTTCACAGCTGCCATAATGCAGATCTCTAACTGGTTGCCAAATAAATCACGTACCTCTTTCTCATTTAAATTATCTTTGAATTTAATGGATCTTGTGTTTTAGGTCATATCCTGTCAAAGAACTATGGTTCTGCTACACACAATATAACCATGATGATTCTATCCACACTGTTTTCTAGTATGCTGTCACAAACTCAGGGCTGTAATATTTAAGAACACGAGCCACCAAGTCTTCAGAGCAAAGACAGTAACTTAATCATGTTTCAATTTTAAAAAGAAAATGCTTAATGAACTAGACATGCTCCCGGAATGGTCTATAACATTACACGTTTTTCCCTTGTAGAGGAAATGGCTTTTGATCATTGCTCACTTTTCCTTCTCAGGGTTTCTCCTCATTCTAGTGGAAACTCTTTAATGGACTAACCACTATTTCTAACTTTTCTAGACTTGTATTACAGTGTAATCTGCCCTCCACATACTTCACATGATTAGAAAACCTACAGTTAAACTGCATGACTCTCCCCTCCTATTATGCCTTTGAAGATCTTCCCTCTTCCTTCCCTCCACCCTCAAGTGCAATATTTTATTTACTTTTATGCTGAAATCTAACAGTTGAAGTAATATAAGATTTATTTTCCCAAGAAAACAAATAGGTTCAAGTGATCGTACGTGTACGCTTTAAGAAATCATGTATTTTCTCACCAGCTAACAAACCTCCATTTTTGTTTATGCTCAACCAAGTATTTCTCCTAGCCTATCGGTAGCCTTCACCTGCTGCTTGATACACTACAATAGCATTATATTACTCAAATACAGCTTTATCTAGGCTTGGACTTCTCATTTTTATTTTTAAGGAACAGTAGTATAGTTGAAGCAAGAGTGGAAACTAAGCATTTGTGCTTTAAGCACAACACTCCATAAGAACTGGACTGCACAATAACAATAAAAATGCAATACTCTGTAGCAGTTGGTAAATATATGCAGGTAAGTATCAACATAAGGTAACATGCACCTGTAGCCCGGGACCTTTAACATGGATATAAAGTGCAGGGGAAAAGACACTCCTGGAAAGAAATTCAAAATGCAACCTGAATGGCCAAGAGTAATAGTTAAGGTTTCTATGCACAAAAGTAAAATATTCCAGATTTCCCTGCAAAATAAGTAGGGGGTATTTACCAATTTTCCACATTTCACAGAGACTGCTTTTATTTTAGTAAGGCACAAAATTGGGATTACACACTTACTCCAATTCAATTATCATATAAGCAAAAGAGGATTCTGCACAAGTTTTGAACGAGCAAGAAAGCTACTGAAAAAGATACACCGATAAAGTTGGAATGCATCATACGGTATTGATAAGAGTATCATTCATACAATGTGTCCTTCCAATTGTCTGCAGCGAGATGAAATCCATTAAGACAATGCATAAACGTATGCATCTGAGGATTACAAATTCTGGATATAAGCTGATGGTGTACTGGTTGAAAATAAAGAACCACTTGGACCAGCTACTGCCATTAAGAAATACGAATCATAAGAAAATAGCTATCTTTCAACGTAATGCTGCTGAAAGGCAAACATGACCCTAGGATAAATCAGGAAAGGACACTCTAGGAGTGTGATGTGTTAGTGACACTGCCACTCTGAAGTGACTCCAGTCTTGTCAAAGTTTTCAGCCAGCATACTTGCCAGGCTTTGAAGTAAATGAACTCTTGAAGTCAACAGGTTCCCCAGCATCACAAACTGAGTAACTGATGGGGACTGACAATACATCTGTAATTCTTACCAGGTTTTAAGAGGATCACTCGAAAGTCGAATAGAAGCAAATTATGACTACTTCAACAAACAGAAGAACAACGAGACATTCTTGTAAAAAGAGAATAGCAAAGACTTAACCTTATGTAACAAAGCAAAATAAAAGCCAGAAAGAGGCATTACTGCTACCTATAAACATATCCAAGAGCAAATAATATTGTGAAAAGAAGAAGAGTTATTTTGATCTAAAAAAACCCCCAAACTCCCCAAATTCCCAAACAAACCAAACAGTTTTCGCTCTGATCTGTCACAATCTCCCAAGGTGTTATTGGGAGAAAAGCAAGAGGAAGTAGAAGTGTTCTTTCATTTGCTTCTTTCCCAGCACCAGCACTGGGACTGCATACCCAAGTTCAAGGCTCAGTGCCGAGACAGTTTCAACCCAATCCAAAATCTTCCCTGCAACTGTACATGTTTGACCTAGTAGAGATGCTTCGGAAAGCTGAAACTGCAGAAAACTTATCTAAACTATTAAAATGAAGTTATTTTTCTACCAGTTTCCCTTTCTGAAAGGGCTTACGACAGAATCACAAAAGCACTACTGCTAGCACCAATTTGGCAACACTGATTTAGATCAGCTTTTCCTACTGCAACCTCAGTCATTGGTTTTCCAACCCTTACTAGAACAGCCAACCTGTAACACTACATCACGTCAACCCAAGTCACCAGGATGCCTCCAGAAAGACTCCTTTCTGAAAACCCCGAGAAGATTACCCTACTTTCTTCTCATAGAGGCTGGACTGGAAGAACAAAAAAGCCATCTGTAAGAACCTGACAGTATTCTTTCTACTTCTCTGACCCTCTTGAAACAACTAGCCAGGCAGACTTTTCAAGTACACAACTCTGTCAGTCCCAGAGCTTCTTAACTGCATTTTACACTCACTACAGTAATGCTTTTTCCAATGAAGCTTGATCAGTCCATGAGAAACCACAGAAAACATTCTAGTAGTTTTGAGAAATGGTACTTCCCCCCCCCCAATATATGTGTTAATCCAAGGAATTTAACTTTTCTGGGCTGTTAAGCATAAGATTTTTGGGTTTAGATTATCCCTGCTTAAATGACCATCAAATTTGTCCTCAATTTTGTTACCTACTGTACCTTTAGTATTCCTTAATATGACAAGGCTGCCACATCACTTCTAATAAAAGGTAACGATATGATAAACAGCAAATCCAAAAGCCCAGTCAGAGCTGACTGAAATAATACAACATAATTGAAATAGCTTTTGACAGCAGTTCACTACCTTTCGTCTGAGCTCTGACTTCAGTTCCAGGAATATGAAGTTTTTTAGATTTGCAAGCCAAAAATGGGACTCTTTTGCCTTAGGTAGAAGTAGAGCTGGGATTTCACAAATTTACCGCCAAAGACTAATATCTACACCCCCTAGTTGCTTACATTTTAAAAAACTGCTTACAGAATTAATGATACAATAAACTTGTGTTTGTTATCTCCAATACTACGCTATAGCAATAGGTAAGCATTTACAAAACTACCTTTAAATTTGCCTATAGATACAGACTTCACGCATTTTTCATCAAAACCTGTGTTTCACTGATTCCTTGGGGCTTAGATGGTGCTGATATGACAAAATAATGATTCAGTTAAATATCCAGAACAATGTGCTTATAAAAGCCATTATGACAAAAGAACAAGAAACTACTTTTTATAAATCTACACTCAAAAATTAAACAGTAGCACCTATAAATGACATCAACATCTGGGCAAGGGTAAGCCAGTGTTACACTGAACAGTATCTCTCCCTCCCTTCCCTCTTATTCTTATTCTTTCCTACAAACGAAGCAATTCAAGCAGAAAGCTTTATCTTTGATTCAGCTAGATGTCTATCTAGCCATACCAAAGGGTTTACTGCAAACAGGCATACTGAAGGAAAAACAACAACTAGCATTTGCATTTCTCTTCCAAGTCACAAACTGCTATCAGTGAATTCCCAAATTATCCAAGTCAGAACTTATCCAAGAAAATCTTTATTTTCAAGCATAGTTTTAAAAAAATTATCACCAACAGAAATGAGTGACATATTAAAGCCAAGAGCTCCAAGGATGCATAAAAGAATTCTGCATTTATACAGTAACATCCAATTATTTTAAGATTTTTTTGAGAAGGGTCAAAAGTTCATACCTCACATCAAACGAGACAGTTACAAAGGACTAAACTGACTTCAGTCAAGATGCTTGAAGGAATGAGTCATGATTTATGTAATCTGATTTTATAGTTATTAATTTTAAAATAAAAAGGAAACAGAAAAATCTTGTTTATCTAAAAAGCAACGACTGTTTTTTCTTTTAACTTCTGCATTCTTTTATCTGAATTTTACGGGCTTTTATAGGCAAAAATAAAATATTAAGAACTAAAGCCTGAAGGCTGTACCTCAGGCAGTTATCTAACTGATTTTGATTTTAGCATGATGAAAGATGTGTCCCTGCTTCCATATGGCAGCATTAACTTGCTAAGTGCCTTAACACGCACGATCAGATTTCATTTTTATTAGGATGTTACATACACCTTCTTAGACTTTCCATGTTTTTAAGTATTTTTTTAAATAAAGCTACTGTTCAGAGAAAATCTCCACATATAGCACCACAAGAAACAAGATGCGAGACTAAACATCAGTGCCTTGCAATTCAATTTCTTCTTTTTTTCATACATATATAGAAAAAAAGAAAGAAGAAAAATCAAAAGCACTTATGTGTTTCTATTGTTGCCCTAAGGTACAAATAACTTCTTGGACAATCATACTCTTACCCTCCTACTGAATAACAGAATGGCTATAGTGAGGACAACACAACAAAGAAACAGATGAAAAATGTTTTAAAAAAATCAAAGCTAAATGCTCATATACACAGAGAAAATAAAAAAATATAAAAAGGCATAAGCACTGAAAGCAGCTCCTTTTGTTTAAGATCTTTGAGGTGAAAGGTGTGGCTGCTGACATTCAGCTCAAAGTGCAGCTATGACAAATGCAACTTGACGGAAGTGGACTGCATACTGAATTTCTTGGTTATCTTTTTGTTGTCATCTTCCACAAAAAATCTTACACAAAAATCATATATTACATAATTTCCTCCATACTATTTATCTAAGCCACTATACTAATGTATAAATACTGATGGGCCAACTGCTATACACATTTAGTTCAGGGTATTTTCTGCAAAAAAATTAACAATTGACAGCCTTGTACTTTACCTTGCCTGTGTTGAGACATAACCAATGCTTGTGCTGCGTACAGTGGAAGCAACTACTTTTTTCTGGGTTTCCCATAAACTACCTGCTTGCTTCATTTCTCTTAATTTAGTTTCTGCAGAATTGAGCGATAAAAGCTAAATAACAGTATGTTCACATACTGCTACTTTTAAGTTCATCTCGTTTTCTTCATTGTATTAACATTATAACAGTGGTTTGAATTATAAAAATTGACCAATAATTACTCCCATGCCCCAGTTATTTTTAGAGTGGTTGTCACTATTACAGCCTGAGTGCATTTTTTCTACTTTGCTTTAACCTGTTTATTTGGCCTTGGACCATAATACTGAAAGAGTTCAGACACCGAAGTAAAGTCCTACACAGCTGTTTTTCAACTGTAAAACAAACTCCTTTTATAAAACCACAGATACCAGATTAATTCAAACTTACATTTATTCAATATCTGTTGTCTATGCAGATACATTCTACACAATAGCACATCAGGAGCTCTACAAACAAACATACTGTACAGTTTATAAGCTAAAGATTAACGCAGCAAATGAATCTTCAGCCACTGCTATCCTCCTTAGGCACTAGAGCAGGAATTTTCCAGTGCAGCCATACAGGCTGTTAAATGACCACCAGTGATTTGGTGAACATCTATTATTCTAACATTTTCATTACTCAAAATTACGTATTTGCTTCGGTGGCCTATGTGGCTACAACGGAAATATCTTCAAAACTACTGCATAACAGCTTTGGGACTATTTAAAAAAAAAGAAAAAAATAGGAAGCACATGAGCCTCAGCTGACAGAGAAGCCAGCTTGGTAACAACAAACTTCTAATCAGAAAAGCTTCTTTTCTGATGACTCTCTTCACTTCCTAGCTCTTTCTGCCTTTGACACATAACAGCACATGAATCAACACAGGAAATATTCCCCAAGTTTGCCAGCTGTATTCAAAGAGATCTAGAAATCCTCGTATGTTACTTTCTGCACAACTTTTACATTGTTCATCTTGGATGCAAGCTACTGGACAAAATGCCAAATGCTACTTACAATTCCCAGCCCTTGACATTCTATTTCTGTTACATGAAAGAAAAACTGGGCTGCTGGTAAGGAGACTCCTGTTTTATTATCATATATTAATTCTTACCTAGAAGTAAAAAGTAAAATTGATTATTTGTAATCTTATTACATAGCTTTCAATTGACTATTCCAATTTATTTCTTAATATGTCCAAAGAAATAAAGTTATGTTTACAACACCTTGAAATGAACAGTGTGCTTCAAATCATCAAGATAATATTCTTCAATTGCATGAGATTTGCCTTCCAACTTAAATACACAGGCTGGATTCAGACCATCAGAAACTGGAAGTGCGAAGTAATCAGCAAATTCTTCACAGCTGATGGAAGCAGACATCAGTATTACCTGTTAAAAATTGCATAGCAAATATAGAACATTAATTTTAACACAATAGCATCTCCACTGACTCTTTATGCTAAAATGGTCTAATTTTGGTTACTATAAGTACGTATCCCAGGCATGTTTAAGACAACCAAAGCTAAATACTTAAGATTCCCTAGCTAGCATGTGGAGAAAGGTAAGCACCTGTAAAAGAACGGCTCAGGCCAGATGCCAGGGGCATACAACATGAAAAACTTTTTCCTGTGGTAAAAGTTCAACCTAGAAACATACAGTACTCTTTCTTGAGTTTATGGGTCCTCAAAAGAAAAAAGTGTACACTAACTATGTTTAACTCCTGTTTTACTAAACAGTTAAGATTAGGTATCAGTGCCTTTAACTCCATCAAAAGACGGGCTTACTCCTGTAAGAGTAGTAACTGTATTTATAACCCAGCCTTAAAATGTTACTATAATGATTTTGAAATATATCAAATAAGTTTTCTCTCAGTTTCATTTAACGCATGCAAATTAAACTCTGAAGGATCACAGTAAGCTCCTTGCACTGTTTGCTGACTCTGTCAAGATTCTTAACCTGTATTTACCTAAACAGAAGAACAAAAATCACACTTGCTATCTGTGACCCCTTTTCTTTCAATTACGAAATTCAGAATTTACAGCATTGTTGTTTTCTCCCTGGTGAGACAGCATGGTATGTGCAGAATGGGGGAACGGAGAAGAATGAAGTAACTTAGTGGCTATGGCTATTTACCCTCTAACCCCTCTATTTGGAATGTGATCCCACTGCTCAGCACAGCCAGCTGGAACAAACTAGACAGCTTCAACTTGAAAAAGGACAAAGAGCCAAGGAGTTATAGTGAGCTGTGCTATGTTCAGCTTCTTTATCTTCAGGTCTTCTGAGCCACTCTAAGCAGTACTTGTAAACTGGGACATGGTCAGTCCTCTTTTGCTTTCCTGACATGTTGCATGAATTCAAAACCAGAATTAAATAAAGACATCAACACTCAAAAATGCAATGAAATACAAGAACAATGCCCTTATAAAGTGACAGGCAGGCAAGCTAATTAAGAGGGCATTGTACCACTGTGCTCAGTTTTAAACCATATGTAAAGGCACAAGAAATGCATAGAGAGGGCAGATTAAATTGTGAAGTCATTTAACATGATCCTGAAAGGAAGAAAAATCTGAAAGGACACAGTTCTGCAAATACACACTGTCCCATTACAGCATGAACTGCCCCCCCATGGCTCAATAGATAGTGCTTCACCAATGATAGGAAAATAGGCTAAACGTAACGTTGCCTGAAGGCTATTGAATAAAACCCAATCTAAATTATCCTAACCGCAGTTACAGGCAAGGAATATTAAATTACTTCTCCTTCTAGACAATCTGTGTAATTTGCACTCTGTAATGTGCATGTAGTCCTTCCCAACTGGAAGAACACCACAGGTTCCTAACAGAGTGCCGTTACTAAACCCAGAGTTTGATATACTCCCAAAGCCGAAATTCAGCAAGCATGTATCACCAACATGGCAGACGAACACACTGGAATAGAGGGTAATCAAAGCAGACAGTTCTTCAAGATCAAGCAGTCCAAAACCACTTGTTTTTTAAAAACCTTAGAACTGTCAATCAAATGCCTGCCTGTGATCAAAAAAGCAAGTATCTATCTGCACCAGCCATCTGCCACAAAACTCTGCATAGTTGGTAGCTGTACCACAACAGGTAGATCTTGTCCTCCATATGTCAGAATTACTCTTGCCATCCTGTTAGCTGATGCAATGTTGCACCACCTGCTACTTCTGAGATCTGCAATGTCCAGATAAGGAAATAAACACCTCATTACCTATTTCATATCACCCTGAAACATAAATACATTTTTTCCCTTAAACACGCCTCCTTGCACCCTTTTGTTTTATGAATCCAGGGGGTCTGGTAAGAGAATCTTGCATTTTCTATATTAATCGGACCCATGCCTTTCCTTACAGTTTTTCAAAAGGGGATGAAAAGGGATGAAGTAGGAGACACTGGGCTTAGCGTATAGATTCAAACTAAATTACCTGTTCCACTCTGCTAAAACTCAGCAACTGATATCAAGAGTTCCATGCTCCTCACCATAAAAAAATTAAAAGGAACACACCCCCCCACTCCCACAAACCTAAGACTGTCTCAGATTTATACAATATTCAACTGTCATCTGAACAAACAACTGCAGAGAAGGATATAAAGGAGATAAAGTTTTCCAGTGACGATTTTGAGATATTTAATCAGAATTACAGAGAAGCAAAAAAATCTTTCAGGAACTTACAAAATAAAAATGTTTTCTAACAGAAGATATTATAGGATCTGTAGGGATTCCTGCTATTGACACAAGATAATCAGCAACAAGGGCAAACTTCACAAACTGAGTGTGATCAAATTATTTGGTATTCATGTTAGGGAGACCCAAGTGCTAAGACAGGCTGAATAGCTTTGCAATACTGTCTCTAAACTTAATGACAAGTGAGGTTTTTTCATCAGCAGAAGGGATAAAAAGTAAAAGATGTAAAGTGCAGAGACATGCCCTACGCCATCAGCACTGGAAGGGCACTTACAGTGAGAGCATGCTTGGAAGATCTAAAGACCAAGTTATCTGAGTTTGAATTAACATGGTGGATTGTACAGAACACAGATTCCTTTTCAATAGCAACAAAACCAGCCACTGTGGACGCAAGTTATGTCTGCTTTGAACAGAACAGTTCACATTAACTGAACAATTAACTGAAGCACTTAAGGGACACGTGCATTCTCGCAAAATTTCTGCAGTCCCAAAGAGCTGCATGGAAATATACAAAGGTAGCCTAACTCTTACTACTTGTCTCTAATTTCTTACAACTCAATAATTCATTACTTTGAGACTACAAAGACTAAATATGTCATGCTACATTCTCTGCAAACTCTGCTTTAGTACAAAGCACAATTTCCTAACATGCAGATAAAAATCTCAGCCACATTTTAATACCAGTTCTGCCTAGAAATTACAATACAGTTTTTCCAGGGTTTTTTTTTTGCTATTTTTCCAAATACGTTGTCCCATTTTAAAAAAAAGCTTAGAAGCTTTTTTTTAAAAAAAAGCTTCCAAGAGTTAACGCTACTATATTTAACCAAGGATAAGCACTGCCCACAATACCTAATACGTAATTCTAGTCAAATATCCATCTTGTATTTTTTAGCCTTAAGCAGACTTTAGAAACTAATGCATTTTAACATGAGAAGAAAAAGAAGTCTCTCAGAACACATTATAGCAGCCAGAAAAAGAATGCCCTTCAGCTGGCTTGCTTATGAAGAGTGGCAAGCTAAATAAAGAACTTACCGTAAATGTGTCATTATTTTTTTACTAAAGTATTAAAACATGACCTTTGTAGATCAAAAACATGTAAAAATTTATCCTTGCAAGAAAAAGTAGCAGAATATACTTTGAACCTACCTTTACAGCCTGTGAATTTGTACACAGCAGTTTACGGATCACTAAGAGCAAGAAATCCATTTCTTCTGTACGCTCATGCACCTGGAAGACATTATCCACAATTTAATTTTCACTAATTCATGCTCTTCTTCTTGACAATCTCTTCCTTTGTTACTCAATATCACATTTTATTTTTGTAACTTGTAACAACAATTCATTTTCATGGAAGGAAACACTTTTTAAGACTATGCATGCTAATCCCATTTTAAAATCCCAACACAGTTGTTCAGATGACTACAGAACCCTTTGTGAAAATCATACGCTACTATTAAGTCATGAAAATTGTAGCATAATGAGTAGAAAACCAACCATGAGCTCTAGCTACTAGTTCTACTAGAGTTGATAGAAACAGTTGAAGTGATACTGAAGTTGGGGAAGTCAACTGTATTGGTAAGATTGCAAATGATCCATGCAGGGACTACGCTGGCTTGTCTAGAATCTAAGCAAATTGAAGCCTTGCTCCCAATGGCTTCCAGCTATGACCAAAATACGCAACTGCTTTTTAAAACATTATTTTCCACCCAATTTGTATATCCTAGCACCTGTCTTTTCTGACTGCTCCTTGCAGTTCAATAAATACTTCTTCCCAACATCATCAATGATGATCGTATCCCTTTCTTGAATTACAGTTTAAATATACTAAGTACAGTGGCTTTTTCCAGAGCTCAACCTTCAAAGGACAACACCTATCCCCTGTAAGGTAATTAGCATACTCTAACATACCATAAAGACATACTTATATTCAATCCTGCCCCATTACAAAAATGATTTAACTAGGGCAGCTTTCAGGCTGACAGCAAGGTCTTGCTGTGAGAAGTCATGATTCTTGGACCCGGGTTTGTTCAGGCACGTTCCTAAACGCCTGCAGTACCCTAAGAGGGCTAGGACTGGCAATTACGAATGCAGTGGAGAACATATGGTTGTTAAAACGACTGCTATTGGGTCAAGATCACAATCTGTGAGGGAGATGTGGGGAAAGACTAGGGGGACTAGAATTTCAGTTGAGGAAGCAAACCACACCTATAGTCTTGAAAGCTAGGAGCTACTGAAAGGAGTGGTACAAGCCAATACCATCAGTTCAAATTACAGCACCCAAGCAAACAAGGTTTGAAAAATCTCCGCATAAATCTGTTCTCCTGCATATATCTAATTAATAATTTTTAAAACTAATGAAAGACTCTAACACTTCTCTATGTATGCATCTTCTTTTGTTAAACTTTTGCATCTTACACCTAATCTGTATTTCCTTATCTTTGGCTTAAATAGTCAAGGTTTGCAAGACTCTTGATGTATTAAAGTCGTCTCAAATGCTTCCCATGAAGACAACTGGTACAACTCTAGGATCTGGAGTTTTTTCGTTCTTTTGTCTGTTTGAATGGTGTCCTAAAGTTTCTTCATACAAAAGTGTAACTATTTGTTCAGTCTTTTCCAGGTTTTCAATGTGCTATTTCAAGTGCAGTCATGACAGCCTTCATTATTACTGTAATAGTGTCATGGTACACCAAGTACTGTCTCCCCGCTCCTCAAATATCCAAGAATCAAAGCTACAATACTATAAAGGAATAAAAATTAAAACCAGCATAAAAAAACCCAACAACCAAACCTGTAAGCCCTCTTCTGTGTCACTATATCCCAAGATTTATGGCCTACAACTTACATATGACTTATATTCATGCTTTGTGAAAGCACAATTTTACACCTGACTATGTTTAATGGTCAGATACTGCTTGCCACAGCAAATAAGCATAAAAACATGTAAAAATACACAAATGCCAAATATACCTACAAGTATATTTTCCTTAGCTTTTTACTGAAGTGACTGCAATAATAATGAATCCATATCAGCAGACTGTAAATCTAGCCAGAAGACAGAGAATTTTCAGAGAGCTATTTTATTTTTCAGGACATGCCTGAAGAACAAAGACTCTTTTTAAGGGAAATAATACCAAAGTCAGTAAAAACTAGCTGCTGCCTCCTAATATGCCTAGCTGGACACATTGTTGAAATCCACACAGCAAACATCAGAAAACTTTTCAAGGTATTCATATCAAAAGCTAAGCACTCCCCAAAATCCTCCCCATATACCCAGTTCTGAAGTGTTGCTCAAAGGATGACCAAGACAAGCCTATTTCAAGAAGTGTTAGGTTAGAAAATTTATATGAAGCATCTTTACAAGTAGATGTCTGCATTTTTCTCTCTCTAGCATGCTAAGAGACATAAAAGAGAAGAAGGTTTTCTTAATGTGAAATTTAAACTTATTTCCACCAACTTCATCAATTAAAATGTGTGTGAATTCAGCTAGGCTTTTGGCAGAAACTACTTTCTGAAGAAGAAATCCAGTTGTCATGTACAGCAACCTTGTCTCCTTTGTGGAAACGTTCTCTAAACTTACCTAACACAGTGAGGAAAAAAAAAAATAGATGGGAACAGATGCTTAATGTATTTACAAGAACATGCATCTGAAAGAACTCCAAAATGAAATATAGTGTAAACCCACCATAATTATTCACTCACACTTGTAAAAGCCTCTGTACAAATGTGTTCTTAAAGACCAGAACCAGTTAACCACAAACATTTTCTTTGGAAGAAACAAACAAAAAAATACTAAAACCCCTGAAGTTTATAAAGTAAAGGATCAAAATTCCTTGCTGCGGGCTGTAGCCTGACAAGAATTCTTCAAAGGCCTTTAAAGGTACATATATGGATCTTTCCACTAATATACAGAGCAAGAAAAAGATTTTGCCAAAATATAGCTTGCTTACTGGACAGAAGAAAAGGGAAGAGGTATAAGGTATCACCAGACCAGGCAACTTATTCCTGAGAGGATAGTTCTAAAACCCTAAGTTAAATAGTGGATTTTTGATTCCTAAAATACTTCTGTAACTTTAGCTATCTCAGGTGCCACCTACCTAGGCAGGCAGAGTCGTGACCATCTTTTCACTTTCAGCTTTTACAACAGCTTAAAGCAGATGAGTCTACGCTCAACTGTTCTACTTGCATTTCTGCTCAGCTCACACAAGCGCTTGTAAAACAAGCACTGCACATCCACATGCGCTGTCCTGAAGACAGTTAGGAAGCACACCACCATTTTATGTCTTTAAGATTCACTAGCCTAATGAACCAATTTCGCAATTTTATGACTAATTAATTCAAGGTATCAAATCATATAGAAGACTTTATGCAGAAACTACTTTGGAAAAAACCCCCATACGCAACCCACAGTAATTCTACAAAATGATGACTGGAGGTTATTAAGAGACAATGTCAGATCATAATTTTCACGGAATTATCTGGAGTGTTTATGTCTCAGAACCAAAGCTTAGTGATCGAGCATAAAGAGTATTTTTACTTTGCCTTCCAATCTACCTGTGGCAAAATTAAACTGCAGAGTTGTGTAAAACAAACAAAAAGTTTCCTACTACAGTATTTGTTGTATCTGAAAAGAAACTGCTAAGATTCGTTACTTAGACAAAGAACAGCATTCAAGAGGGATGACAATAAAGATCCTTATGATGGGAAAATGAAGCTGATGTATCTGCATAGCCCTGTAATATGGTATTGCTATTACCAGTAACAGGCTATAAGCTTTGTACTGAGTTTGCAAGGCCTCGGCACTAAGGCATGTCAGGTTGCTCTCTGAACTTTTCTTGGTCTGTCTTCACCTTTGCTTTACTTGTTCTAGTTGTGACAGTAATTTAGTGTAGTGTAGAGATACAGATGCCTTACATACACAGAGAGAGAGAGTAGCAGAGACCTTGGGAAGTGGAGACACAGGATGCCGCACAGAAGAAAGCAGACATGGGTTAATATGAGGTAGAAGCTTGGCACTGAAGACCCCATGCTATAAACAACTCCGTTATGGTCAGTTAAAAATAAAACCCCCTCAGACCTGGAACTGAACAAGACTGGGTTTATGGGTTACAAAGAGAAAACATCTAACACATAAACAGCACCATATGTAGTACATTTGGAAGCAACCTGGAGCTGTAGACCAATGAAGAAAGGTGTAAATGCATGTTAGCAAATATGTTCACATATTATTCCTAAGTGGTAGAAAGGAAGAAGCAATGAAACAACAAGTAAAAGAATGAAGAGAGGAAGAAGAAACCAGTATGTTTTCCCTCCCAAAGGACTCCAGAAGCAGACAATTCTCCATGAACATCCTCCCTCCAGCAACACCAGTGTGAACCCACCGGCCTTAAGACCCAGAGAAGCTAGTCCAGAGACAGGTATTGTCAAAGTACCAGTGAAACAAAGATCACAGCAGTTTATCGTGGTTACTGACAAAGAACTGATAAAAGCACCAGTATCTATGTTGAAAGATGAAAGTGGCATCAAGTTTATAAACAGAGTGATAGAAACAGAGTTTGAAGCCAAGTTGGACAAAATGAAAGGAGAGGTAGATTTAGGAGGAAAATCCAGTTCAAGTTTTTCATGTTAAGAAGAAATGACAGAATGTTCATGAAACAATCTGGCCGCAAATGTATGAAAGTTTTGACATAGCTGAGAGGTAAATGTAGTGAAGTCAAACAAATCAAGTATGTTAATTAATGAGTTTAAAGGACAATGACAGAATATAGCTCTCCTGCAACAATTTCAGTGATTAATAATATAGATGTGTCCAATTATCAGAATGCGACAAATATTTCTGTTGGCGTCTCACTAGCATTTACAGTTGTTCAACTTTAAAAGCTTAAACATTTAAATATGAATATTTAATAGGAGAGCTAGAAATCTGCAACTCCACTTCAAAAGCAGATTCTTTAACATTCTTCAGTATGCTAAATATGCTTAAAAGTAATCAAGAAAGAAGATACAGTACTTTTTAATGTATTTTTAAATAGAATTTGAAATTTTCTTATACCTGGTATCCTACAAATCCACCTAGTGTCCACAATTGTTCCTTGCTAATCCACCTGGCAATGCTGATGGCACCAATTTTCCAAGGCTGCGTAACAGCAATTCTGCAGTAGACAGATTGCTGAATGCAGTAATCCAAAATATATTGTGGAATCTGTGTGCTCTTACCACCGCCGGTTGCTCCTTGCACAATCACAACTGAATTGCTTTCTATCAGTGACACTACCTGAAACAATTTTTCAAGAAAAGTAAGTCTACAAAACAACTCAAAACAGATTTCAGACAGATTTGAAATATCGATGGCTTCCAGACCACATATCAAATCACTGTAAAACACTGTGCCATATTTTCTATGCATCTGTAGATGCATAGGACTCCTAAAACACATTAGAAGATCACAGAAAAGAACGTGGGAGTACACTCGCTTACATATTTTACATCAGAAAGCAGAACAGCAATGTCTATTCCTTTAAAAATTTTTATACAGTGGTTTTGTACAAAGAACAAAGGTTTTGTACAACGCTTAAAAGGGAAACCGAAGTTTCCTCCTAAAAAACCCAACCAAAACATGATTTTCAGCTTTATTCCATAATGAGAGAAAGTACAATGAAATTACCTCTTCCCTTTGTTTGGCTACAGGCATATCCACACATTTGTGGTTGGTTATTGGTATAGAACTCAAATCACTTGATTCAAACTGAGAGAATGAAGTATCTAGGCATAAAAATAACCAAGAGTAAGTTATTTTAATAGAGAAAGGGAAAGACCAGCAGGAGAATACTATCACAGTATTTGGAAACCTAACTTCCGTCAAATTTAAATCACATACTTATGAGTATTAATAGAATTAATACTTTTTAATATTAGTAGATTGGAGGTATTTTTCTGTGTTTATGCAACTGCTGTTTTACTGGCAGCAACTCTGAAACATTGCTTCTGTGTATAAGCCTCTGTCAGTGTCAAGGATCTATATAATTCTTTAATTCTATACACTCTTCTCTTAATTAAAAAAAAATAGTACTTTTGCACAGTCTGCATTACAATTACCAAATCCACCCCTGTTCCCAAGAACTTTTTTTGACAATACTGAAAAAATATGCCTTATTCATGTGCCCATGTGTTGTTTCCCTTAAAGCCTATTGGATCTACAGTACAAACTAAAGTCGTGATTTCACAGGAAGACCACTATATTTCTACTACTCAGGAATTAAAACAAGCCTGGTAAGTACCATGATGACTTTTCAATGTGATACTACATTCTGCAGTCTCTTGGCAGAAGTTAGTCACTGTTATCACCGGCTAATACAGGACAAAAATCTTACCGTGCTACTATGAGTTTCTGCTGAGCAGCCTGCTGTCAGTTTTTTTATGAAAAACAAGAGCAACTGAACAAGTGTGGAGACAGGTGTAGAAGGGGAAACCAGGACAAGACTTTGTTAAGCATTCAATTGTAACTTGTAAAATTGTTAATTTGGCTAAAAAAAAATCCCACTATACTAAAATCAAAAGTGGAAATGCTTTCTATTTCAAATGGGTTTCACTAGGTACTACTGTGAAATTTACTTATTTGCATACAGATAATAAAAACTTAAGACTTCACTTTTTTTAATGTCATGTTATTTCTCCAAGAAATACATAGAGTAGTAGAAAAGAAATCTAGTATTCTTTTCACAAAGGCAATATTTACTGTAAAATAACGGTTATAGCCTAAATACCTGACTGCAGTTACAGCTTCCTTTCTTTGGAAACGTTACTAACAGTCTCACACACCAGTGAAGCAGAAGCAGGCAGAACAACTTCTTTTGTCTCTGTACCATACTTGAATGTGCTCCAACCCCCCAACTTGTCAAGTGTCGAGAAATACAAAATGAGGTTTTTTCGCATTAAAGCAAACCCCCAAAAGCTTGACAGTTCATTAAGACAGTTTCATAAAGCACTACAAACAAGAGTTCTCCTGAAGCCATGCTCTCCAACAAGAAAGGTTCTTTACCTAGATTCTGTGTAATACCAACAGTTACAGGTGATTGCTGATTTACTTAGCACTATTAAACACATATTAAAAAAAAACCATAATAGCAGCAGCCCTTAAAAATATTAACTGTCCTCTTTAAAATACTTTTGGTCAAGTTTCTAAATATATTCTGCAGGAAAATTCACATACAGCATTCTGTCACAGCAATGCTGTACAATGGTCTGACTGGCTTCCCTCTGGCACAAACATGTCACTACTGAGACATCAGTAGCTCTGCATGATTTGACCAATGCTGGAAGAAATCAAAAGTTGCTAGGGAAAAGATCCCAGTGTCAGCAGATTCCCGTTAAAGCAACACAGCCTTCCCACCTCTGTCAGGTTTTCCATGTAGCAATTACAATTTTGAAAAATGTTAAAAGCATACAACAGAAGACAGCAGCAATCCTGTAACAGTGCTTATAAAAAAGAAGGGAAGGAGAAAAGAACTTAAATGTTAGTATTCACATTATAAGCTTCTCAAACTCAGTAAAAATCCAGTCTATCAATAAGGAATCATTAACCTAAAATTCAATTAATAATTTTATTTAAAAAATACAAAGGAATAAACAAGAAACAAATAAACAACCACCAGTATTCATGCACCTGATGACTAGTCAGATCAATTTAATCAATTTTGTATATAGGGTTTTTTCATTGATGAAAGAACTTTTTTTTTTATATTGCTTTTTATACAACAGTTCTATGACAGAAATAACTTACCTAAGCACAGAAGTTTGGAAAAAGAAAATATCGAAAGTAAATGGTCATCCAATGTTAGCCACCACCAATACACAGAGTTTGAGAACTGGCAGCCATATAACTATTTAGTAGATGCTGCAAATACTAAAAATTGTATGGTTTGATTTTTTCTCTTCAGGACATGTACTCTGTTCTTAAACTGAAAGAAACATTACTGAGTTTGCCTGGGGAGCTAATACCATGACAACTGTGAGACTTCTGTTTCTCGGGCCTCAGAGTAAACTGGCAACTTCTGACGAACACTGACACGACCCAAGCAGCCATGAAAAGGCCCACTCTAACAAACTGAGGATACAAACTTTTTCTGAAATCCAGTAAGATCATTAGTGAAAAAAACAGAACTGGGATTGGGAACCTGGGTAACCATCTTAGAAGACCTTAAATTTCTGCCTTTTTTTTTAATGAAAGGTGTTGTTCTGAACAGTGAAAACTCAAGTAGTTGAATATATATCCCTATGAAAGCCCCAAGGTTATTCTACTCATTTAAATAACCATTTGACTGTGGACTACACATTGTGATTACCTTCAACCGTTGTTTGGTTTTGGTTTTATTTTTACATCTATTTATGTAATAAATCCCAAAATGAGAACAGGTCTTCAGAAAAGCAGATCACTTTCTGTAAATGAAGAGACATCTACAAATTCAAGGAACTACAGGACTACAGACTTATCAGCAGGGCAGGCACAGAGTTTCACTTTTTCAATTGCTTATACTTTCTGGAAAACATTATTAAGACTTGGACAACAAACCCAACCAGTGCACACCTTTGTAAGATATCATGCTCAAACATGCGCCTTGGACTCTGACATATAAAGAATACAGGACACTTCCAACTTGAAAATAGGTAATTGAGGAAGCATGCAACTGCCTACCATGCTGTTTTATGACACGCAAAATATTTCTTTGTATAAAGAAGTATTAATGTCAATCCAGAATAAATAATTACACTAATTTCTCTATTCAGAGTCAGTGCAAAAAGAAACTGAAAACTCAGTTATAGGAAAGATGCATTTGCCTGTTCACTTCCTTTTCAATTATTATTTAAGTTCTGCAGAGATATGTTGACTTCCATGACTAGAACAGTCTACTGCCCATGGAAACAGCAATTTTCCAGTATCTTAGTTATTGTAGCCCCTATAGCAGATGTATTCCTTCTCGTACCTGTTTCCTGAATTGAAGATATTCTTTAACACAAGATTAGATATTTGTATTCACCCATTCTGGGAGAACAGAATGTACAGCTGCATCTTGGTATCTGTCACTAAGCAAATTAAAATGAGATGGATGAAAAATATACTTGAAAGTACTGGTTAGGCAAGTCAAATGAGATGGTTACTACATCACTGATCATTCGTCTGCTGAGCTACAAACACACAAAGTAATTACATTTAGCAAGGAAGCTCATGGGAAAGCCAAGCCACAGGAAACAACCAGGATCCTACACTGAGCCACAAAGCATAAGGACTTCACAGTAAGTTATGCGACTTCAAGTCATAACAAAAAGTACATGAAGTTGCTGCTGACTGAGCCCTGAAGAGCTTAATCCAGAGCCTGGGCAAAGTGATTTTCCTTCCTGGCTGGGGAAAACAGGCTAACAGTTTTCTGTGCCTTGAGGTGCTGACTGCTGAAGGGTACCCCCAGGCAACATTAAAATTCCTAAGAAAAAAACACAAGTAATTAGTGTTTGCTTGTGAGGCTTCTGTTCTCCATTGCAATTCTCCTCAACTTGCACATATTTTGAATACAAAAGGTTTGGGGGTGAAGATCTAGGCCATGATTAATTTTCCTGGCATGCATCTGTTCTGAACTCAAAACATTTAAGGAACTCTATAATTTACATTTTTTATCTATCAGAAATCTAATCAGAAACAATGATTAAATTGCCTCTTCTCTGTAAGCAATTACTTCACCTAGGACCTGGAATATCCCCTGAAGAGGTCTATTTAATTGTGTGGAAATAATGAAGACAGAAGAGGAAAAAAACCTGCCATCCACAAAGCTGCATGAAAATAATTATACAGGTGCTTTTTTTTTTTTTAAGGTGGGGGGGGTATTAGGGATTTTAAGAGCTTGCTTAAGAGTAAAACTCTTGGTGCATGCAGTTTGGAATACTCAGCTCTGGAAAAAAAACGAGAAACAAATCCGTTCTCCATAGGATGCTTAAAGTAGGCAAGTGTTCCATACATACAGCTCTGGAAGATTTCCCTCTGCACAACATCCTGAGACCTCACAGAATCAAAGGTGTGTGTAAGTCACTATCAATCGTGAAACTAGCCCAATGTGACGAAGTATTTTCTTCTGCTTTTATCTAATCACTTCCAACTTCCTTTTCACAGCAGTATCACTTCTGCCATGTTCTGTAGAAGTCAGAATTCTAAATGCAGTTCCCTAATGGTCTCTTTTTTCCAGAGAAGCAGATTAAGCATTTCTATTTGTCCTCTCAGTATAAAAGCTAATGCTCTTTCAAAGAAATTGGAAAGCACAATATTTAAACTCAACAGAACTTCATAAAACACCAAGGCACAAGTAAACACCACAGCAGTTTCAGTAACTCTGCAAGATTTAAAATAGGCTGTCAATTTATACAGAAGATATGATCTACAGTTAGAATGGGGGCGGGGGGAAGAGAGAGACAGAGAGAGAGATTGAGGAAACTGAGTACCAACTTTGAAATCTTCAGGGCCAATCAGCTTCTCATTTCCACATTGGACAGTGTAGTTCTTGATTACATTTGTACACAACACAGCTAGAGTGGTAGGGCCTGGTCTAGATAAATCCTTGATCATTTATGACAATTTTCATATTCTTAAATACAACGTGCACTTCCAGATTGATACAGTTGATAGTCACAAATGGGTCCTGGAGCTCTTGAAATCAGCAAGATGAACATATTACCATTTAACAATAGCAGTCTCTTTAACAACATACACATTTATAATCCATAAAATGAACACTACAAATCTCATGCTCATTCACTGAGCTTCTTTATTAGATGATCCTAACATAATATTCAGGAATCTGTCTGTAAGTCAAAGTTGATAGCAGTAAGAACCAGGATTTTCTAAAGTTTTTGTGTTATTCTACATCTAGGTGGGATTTTGCAGCTCAGTCTCAGAATGCCATAGGAACCTTACAGTCTCATCACTATCTAGTCTGCTGAGAGTCCCCCACTGGATCACACACAGCTGGGACCGGAGCACTGACCAGGAGGCAGACATCAACACTGCATGGAACAGCTCCTAGAGGAAATGAGACTCCAGACCATGATTCAGACAAAAGAGTGGCACAGGCCAACGAAGGAAATGAGACTCTAGACGATGACTCAGACGAAAGAGTGGCATGGGCCCAACGGACACAAAGGAAAACTTACTAATAAGAAAGTATGTATATGTTAACATTTTACTAATTTTTTAAGGTTGTTTGCTAACTAGATGCTGTTTAAGTAAGTTACAACTGGAAAGCAAGAATAAATATTAGAAGGTAAAAATGTCAAGGACAAACATTTTATGGTAGACCAGGAGAAAACAGGTATTTAGAAAATGAAGTACTACGACGACTCGCAGAAATATTTCCTAAAAAGCTAAGTTACAACCCTGTTTCTTTTACAGGAGGAACACTGCTAGCATCAGTTCCACTCAAAATTAAGCAGGCCACCAGTGCTGCTAAATTAAGTTGCTGGTCTACCTTTGGCAGAATTCTGATTTAATACCTGAATGACATTAAATTACCTCTGGTATTCCCTTGAATTAATACCACTATACTTTTAAAGAAACACCTAAGGAACTTACGTTTATTCAGCCTGTTGCTGTCCTTCCTTCACTAGCAAAGCATGTGAAAAAACAGGGAGCACCACACTCCTGAACAACATTTTAAGCTTCTTTCAGTCCCTTTATTCCCCATTTTCACCTTTCAATACCTCTTCCTCCCCCACAAATTTTATGTAATGTCAAGTGAACAAGAGACAGTATTTCATGGTTAGGACAGATGGTCAGATGCACTGCACGTGCTGGACAGGCCAACTGCACCTACTAGGTCTCAGCTGATGACAGACCAAATAGACAGCTTCATCATCTACCTGAGTTCCAGAGGTCATATAATTTGCAGAATCGTTGAAGGACAGTAATTTCTAGAAAATTTCTTAATTTGTCAAATTTTGGACTATCAGCAAAGGGATACAAAATGTTTTAAAGAGAATGCCATGCAGAAGAGACAAAACACTTTAAATGTCCTTTTCTAGGGCAAATCAGCTACAGTAACAAATTTGGAAATTAAGAGGCATAGTAAGAATTTGAAGCTGAGCTGTCCTGACAAGCGAGTCAACCTCATACCGCTTTTACCAGAGCTCCTAGGAAAGAAGTGCAATCAAATTTCTCTCTAAAGGCAGTTCAAAGCAACAATCAAGTATACACAGAAATAACATCGCTAGAAAATGGGAAAATTGAATAGAGAAAGACATGAATCCAATGAGTGGTATCTTTTCCTTGCAAATATATTTCAATCTTATATCTAAGGCAACAAAGATGATGAAGAGACTGGAGCATCTCTCATGACAAAAGGCTGAGCGACCTGGGTCTGTTCAGCCTGGAGAAGAGATGGCATCTCATCAATGCTTATCAATAACTTAAGGGCACATGTCAACAAGATGGGGCCAGACTCTTTTCACTGGTGCCCAGCGACAGGACAAGGGGCAACAGGCACAAACTGGAACACAGGCAGTTCCACCTGAACATAAGGAAGAACTTCTTTACTGTGAGGTTGACAGAGCCCTGGCACAGGCTGCCCAGAGAGGCTGTGGAGTCTCCTTCTCTAGAGATATTCAAAACCCGCCTGGACATGTTCCTGTGCACCCTGCTGCGAGGGCACCTGCTTTAGCAGGTGGGTTGGACTGGATGATCTCCAGAGGTTCCTTCCAACCCCTACCATTCTGTGATTCTGTAAAGTTATCAATGCAATAAACCAGGTATATGCACATATATCTATGCAACAGCATTATATATTGCGGTTTCCAGAAAATAAGGTGTTTACTTTTTAATATCATGTCTTATGTAAAACAAACAAACGCACATACAGCATTAAAGAAACAAGAACTACATATTAAGGTTTCATAGTTTTGTTTACGGGAGGAGATGGGAAGAAAGACCACAGGGGGGAAAAGGACAGATGCATCTGAGTTTATACAAGGAATCAAATATAGAGGGTTTTTTTTACCTGGTTTATAGGCAAGCTGATCATTTCCCACTGCACCTAGCTCTTGCGCCTCCGCTTGTCTGTATGTTTCATCATATTCAGTTTCAACACTCTCTGTGATATGCAGCCTGAAGAGGAAAGAAATGACAAATCAATAAACGCTTCCTAATCTAAGTCATGGATATCTCTGGGAATAACAGCATTATACTGTAAGTTCAGTCTTCATGTCATACAGGAACTACTTCAATGAACAAACTTCAGAAACAAATTTTGTCTCTGCAGTTAGACACTAGCCTGAGGAAAGTGCCACATCCAATCTTTTTGTTTAGATTAAAAAAAAATTGAGCTCCCAAAATATGAAGTTTTTAATACCTAGGAATTTCTCTCCTAATGAAAGTCTACGATTTCTTCTGAACAAAGATGAAATAGCTCTGTTTCACCAATTCTTGACACAATACAATTAAGAAAATACATGTCATTCTTGCATGATTCCCTGGAGACACAGGATGTAGACAGGAACAAACACTATCATCTCACTGCTTTAAGGAAAAAACTTCTGTCTGAGCCAGAGATGATGGTGGACAGGGAAAAAAAAATAATTAACACAATCACCCGATAAGTGAATTTTATGGAAATTTATTATACACAAGACAAAGTCTACCCATGACAAATAGAATGAAACAGGATTTAAAAAATTCTCCTCTACATTAACAGTATGAAGACAACCACACGGATTTCACTAGAGAATAAATAAGCACATATACAAAGATTGTATGATTATTAAGTCATAAATGAACTTAAATGTAAAAGAGTTTTAGACACTTCAGAAGTGCCCTTTTTTAAGCAAAATGCAAACTAGAAGTCAAAACCATGGTTTTGCAGTTTTAATTTAAACTCTGTGCCCCGTGCAAGCTTTTGCTATGCGTTAATTTGCTAATGCATAGCAAATTTGTTTGTAGATGTGTATTTGAGACAATTTATAAAGTGATACTGCTACAGAAGTGTTTATTTCTTGACCCAAATAATAAGCACCATGGACTCTAAAAATCTCTTGTTTTCAGCTTTATTGGTTTTGACACAGCACTGTGTCACACAGCGCTCATCTCAGAGTAATTCACAACACCTTGATGCCACAGAGCACCCATCTCTGAACAAGGCAAACTCTGTGTCAGCTTGGCTCTGCTACAGACTACTCGTTCAGATCAGTCATTGTTTCCTCCTACAGGAAACACACCTACTGCTGTCAACAAACCATGAAATGGCTTCTTATCCTACTTCAACAGTATTTTAGGCCCTGAGCTAAGGTAACTTTTCCCTGGATGTCAAGTATCTCTCAATGCAGGATTCAACAGGATGACACACACATCTACATAATCACTGCCTAATTTCACCAAGCAGACTACACTACTTCTGTCACTCTAACCCTTCCGAGACATCTGGGACAGGGAACATGCCACTATAGGCCTGAATCTGAGGTACAATTCAGAAGAGTTCATGCACGTCACATCAGACTGCTTAGGTAGGTTATTCCATATGAAACAGAAGTAAAACTCAAAAATACAATGAAGGTATCAAAGTCAAGCATTCAGTAGTTGAAAGCAACATAATTAAGCCTTGCTGCACAATCTCGATTTGGCAGCATTGTATTCACATACCATACAGCTTTTAGTGCTATAGCCGAGTATTTTTGCATTTCCCTAAGACAGCAGCCTCACTGAGTGCACTGGACACACACCTTCTGAAAACAAAACTTGGTTATGCAGTAAATACAACTTGTCCTTCAGTCCTCCGCAAGAAAAAAAAGCAGTCTGATTAAGACAGTAAATGCTGCCATCGAGGAGTAGGTATTACTCAACTGTCAGAGCCCTGAGCAACAGCCAGAAAATCACTTCAACAAAAAACTTCCACTGAAGGGTAGGGGCTAAGGGTGAGAAAGGCAGCACTGTGTTCCTCATTTGCTGTAAAGACCTTGCAGAAGTATCAGTATTCAAGCAGCAGGTGAAGTCAGCTAAGAAACAGTTTTATATAATACCAGTTATTCAACTAAACGCTCTTGGAGATGGAGTATTAAGCATTTCAGAATGGGCTCACAGAAGTATATATGTGCTTTTGACCTTTGCCTGTACAGCTCCAGGGAAACTAGGACAGTATGACCTCAGTGATTTGTGAGAGTACATTAATTTCTTTTCTTTGAATATCTGGATATTTTCTTTCCAAAATTAGGTTTTCTGTCTTCAGAAAACAGCATGCAGTAAATAAACCTCAGGCTACACAATGAATAAAGAAAATATTTAATAGCCAGTCATTAAGAATGAGCACTGCTCACTTGATGCACTGAAGCAGGCTACAGACTTGGGGAAAATCATGTGTGATTGGGAAATTGCATATGGGCATATGAAATGAACCGACAACCTTCCTTACAGCATTTCTCAATATTTTAATGCTGAACTTTGCAGCTTTAATAAAATTAAAAGCTTACAGAATAATGTTATTTTTTTAAGCAAAATGGAAAAAAAAAAAATCATTACAAAGCCCTCAGGTGCTCTCCTAAGTCATCAGAACGATACAATCCTTTCCAGCAATCATTAATAAGCCATCAGGAGGAGGTATCATTGTATATATACACCTGGACAAACCGAAATCGATGGAACACTTTCCTAATGGGTTTCAACAAACATTTGTTGACAGCAGAGGAATGACAAGATTCAGAAAATTCAAATGCATTACAGGCTAAGAAAGGACAACACTAATGAAGGACTTTTCAAGATTCTGCTTATGAAGCATGTGTCTGTCTGATACATCAGTTCTCCATTTCCACTCCCTCTGACACAGTGAAAACCTACATGCCAGTACACTTGCCCTGTTATAGCATATATTCCCCAGGCTTTCCAGATTTCAGCCTTTGCACTCACCTACTTTTAAGACCCCCTCAGGTCTTTCAATCCTGCAAATACATTACAACATTGGCAAACAACAACTTTTCAGTTGCATATATGAAACACATCTAGAATTTTACCAAATTAAGAGACTGCAGAATTTTTTTTTTTATTCTAACACAATTACTGAAAATTTAGTCATCAATTTAAGGAAACGCATGAGACTTTAGATGTTCTGGATTGTTTTTCCTTCCCCCTCATTTAAAAAAGAAGGGAGAGTTTGATCTTATTCAAATCAAAGGCACATTTCATCCTGAAAAGCAGCCAGATTTCTGTGGCTGAACCTGCAAACATAGATTATGTCTACCCTAAGTGGACAAAGGCATACAAAATTATAAAGCACTGAAAACACAATCAATTAGTAATGTCACTCAACAAGTAACTCTTGAGATGTCCTAGCATCTGTAAAACGTAACACGTCAGCTACCTAAGAAGGTGTGCACATCAAGATCTACCTATTTTGGAAAACACTCTCAGAGATGCGAACTTTGAGCCTGAGAAGCAGTGGCCAGCAGGAGGAGGCCTTCTATCCAGGCAAAAAGGGAGTACACAGAGTGCCTCTTTGTGGAAGAGAATTAACACCGGTTTTGATCAGATAACGGGGTACTTTCCTTATTCCTTACCATGTGGTTTAACTACTATAACATTTTTCTGAAGTGTGATTGATCTTGGCACACGTGACTACTTAAGCAAATTTCATGCATTTGATCGGGACAAAATCCTTTTAAATATTTCTTATTTGTTTCTTTAAAGGAAAATTCAGTGTCATAAACATAAAATTAAATACAGCTGCCACTTCAGGGGAATTACTACAAGGGAAACACAGTTTAACACCAGAAAATGTTGACACATCCAATGTGTAAATGCTCTGAAATACACCGAAGGTATCTTTCTTTAATTCAGCTAAAGAAAGGTCTTCCTTTTCTTCAAGCTATAGAATGACCTCTAATAGTCAACAAGGCCATCGTAACAGAGTACACTCTGTAAATTTTTGTATTTGAGCATTTGAAATATTAACCTAAGCATTTTTGCATACACTTAGTTATCAAAAATAGAATCAATTGCCTAATCTCAACTGTAACTGTGACAGGTAATTTGTTTGGCTCTTTTCAGTGACATATAATACAAAGTCAATGCATACACTGAACATGGTTAGTGTCTCTAGAAGCAATGCTTTGAAAAAGCCTTATTAAATGAACAGACACATACAGTCTTATTCCCTGAAAACATAACACTGCTTACAGAGCAAACCTGGTTGTACAAAGCAAATGTTCAGCTATGTAATGAAATTTTAAGGATTAAGATGCTTGTTTATCCAAACGAGTGTCACTCATTTCACAGATCACAAAATAAGGACTGCTGTAAGTCATGGCTTCTAGCACACAGACAAGCTGTCCACCTACTTGGAGATCTCAGGTAGGAATCACTTAGCCTTACAGCATACAGAGCATTATTTTGCTGTACAATTTTAGTACAATATATACAGTAGACTGTTTCAAAGCCTCGTTTCTGAAACTAAAATAATGTGACACTTTATGTAACTGAACATTTGCCATGACAGTAAATAACCTTCCACTGGATTTACTGAAGGACATACTAAAAATTACTTTCCTTTTAACTGGTAGTTGGCATTCCTTACTTTTAGAAGGCTGGTCTCACCTGCAGAAATACACTTTAAAGAAATAATATACTGTNGGCTTCTAGCACACAGACAAGCTGTCCACCTACTTGGAGATCTCAGGTAGGAATCACTTGAAATAACACTTAGCCTTACAGCATACAGAGCACTATTTTGCTGTACAATTTTAGTACAATATATACAGTAGACTGTTTCAAAGCCTCTTTTCTGAAACTAAAATAATGTGACACTTTATGTAACTGAACATTTGCCATGACAGTAAATAACCTTCCACTGGATTTACTGAAGGACATACTAAAAATTACTTTCCTTTTAACTGGTAGTTGGCATTCCTTACTTTTAGAAGGCTGGTCTCACCTGCAGAAATACACTTTAAAGAAATAATATACTGTTACTCAAAACCCATAATGTTTCAGTTACAAAACCAGAAGATTATTAATAGAATTCAGAATACATGAAATTTATTAAATACTAAAATACAGATTTTACAAAGTGATTTACAGGTTATTTTAAGAATCTAAGAATCAATGACGTGCATACTTTTTTCCACTCAAGAGAGAGATTCTAAAATGTAATTAGATAGATTTAGTGATAAAGTCTTCATATACAGACATCTTAAAGGCTTGCACGGCTCTTCCCCACAGCAGTTACTCAGAGCTCCTGTTTTAAAACCCTTACTACCTGGGTAGAAGGAGAGAGAGGGACTGCATTAAAACTACTTTGCAAAATCCTAAAAAATCAAATGCTAATGTTTGGATTTGAATAGACTATGTAAACTCAACACCTCAGAAATATTTCTTGTATGTCAAGCTAATAGCTCTGTGAGACCTTCCATCTTTCACCTTACCCACAGTTAAAATCAAAGAAAAACAACAACCACAAACGCCAGGTTGAAACAGCCCAAATCCTCAAATTCACTGTCTACTGATCTGGGATGTTACACCAGTGGGGGAGACTGAGATGAACTGCTGGGCTTCAAAGAACTGGACTCTTCTTAGAGATCAGCTCTGATGAGCTCCTCTTTCTACACACATAGTTCAAATAGGGATGTTTGGAAGAGGGCAGCTGCTACCTGTGGCAGATGATGACAAGCCACACAGCAACTACTTCTCTACCACACATGAAACTGTTAATTTTGTAAATTAATGTCATTATAATTAGTTATGAATCAGAAGTTAGATGGGTGTTCGCATTTATTAACTTAAATCAAAAGCATAGTTCTTCTGTCAAGCATTGTTTCTGATCCTTTAGCAACATTCACAAAGCACTTACACTCCTTAAAGCTTCAAAATTCATTTCTCCCCTCTAACCACAAAGGCAGGGAACTTGGCCAAAGAGAAGAAAAAAAAATCACTATAACAAGAAAATTAAAACAAAAGCATTTGGTTATCAACTTGGTAAAATCCAGCTTAAATAAATCTCTGAATAAAAACCAACACAAATAAGAGACTCTGCTGAATTAAAAAAAAAAAGCCCATGAACACTAGTACCAAATGCAAGATTCCCTCAATTTCAAACTGACATCTGTAACTCCCCTATTAGTGGTGTCACCAGCACCAGAGACATGAGTGCTACAGACAGTCCAACTGGAAGAAATCAGCTTCAAACATGTCCTGACTTTATTCATCACAGCTACAGAAGCACAATGATAGCTTACAGAACTTTCCGACAGTTAACACTGTTACAAGAGAATTATGACTGTTGATAGCTGTCACAGCAAAGGGGCAAACAAGTAGTCTTACCAAGAGGCCTCCCATGCAGGCTCATGATGAGTTTTGTTCATAGTTGTTACAAAGCGAGAACAGTAGTCAAACGCTGTCTGGAGTGATCAGAGGAGGTAGACTCACCATCTGTCTGCAGCCCAAACCAGGTACAGCATGTTGTTCTGTCAAATCAAAAGAAAAATACACTGCAAAGTTGATCATTAAATCCAGAGAGTGGGGCTGTGTTTACAAATGGAAGTAAATCACCTGACCTGCTAGATACAGATAGCTACAAAAATGAAATCTCACTTTTCTCAGATAACTGGTAGCACTGGTAACCTTTCTATGTAACCATACTGGGCCTGGCCCAGATAAAGCTGATTCTCTTCATAGCATGCTGTGGTTTAGAACTGTGACCAAAACAATACTTGTAACACACCACTGTTTTAGTTATTGCTAAGCAATGTTTGCATAGCATCAACATCTTCTCCCTTTCTCACACTGCCCCCTAGCAAAGAGACTGGGGGGTGTGCAAGAGGTTGGGAGGGGACACAACCAGGCAGATTATCCAAACTAACAACGAGATACTCCATGCCATGTAACATCACTCAGCAACAAAATGGGAACAGAGGAGCGCTGCATTTAGGTTTGCCATCTGTTGCTGGGGCACTGGCTGGGCGTTGGTCTACCCATTTGAGGCGGTGCATGACTGCCTTTGCTTAATTTGTTCCATTTTCTTTCTCTCTTTTCCACTTCACTTACTAAACAACGCCAAGTTTCCTTGCTTTTAGTCTTCCATTCCCCTTGCTCCATCCTCCTGGGGGTAAGCGGGGAGTAAGCAAGGGGCTGTGCAGTGCTTAGCTGCCTACCGTGCTTAACCCACAACAATAAAGTACCGGCCCTTCAAACAAAATCCAAGGCAGCAAACCATAGTATGCATGTGCATTACCCACAGATGCTAACAAACACGTAACACAGACCACTGCCAATGTGTTGAAAGGTTATCTGGCTAGCAATGTTTATGACCTGCTATCAACACTTCTGGCCAGACAAGAGTTATGGCAATTCCTTGGTGTGTCATTGAGTCCCACTCATAATTACAGCTACACTACTTATGTCTTTCAATTCTAAGAGTCTGCAGCAAATCAGGTGGTACAGATGCCATAAAATCTTCCAAAGTAAAGAATAAGAGGCTTCTCTTCCACCTGTTCTCACCATTTGGCACACCTTGTTGCTCGTATCAGTGCAATATTTGGTTAAATGGAGGGGGGTTTGAAAGGTTTGTTTCATTTTTACCTAGAATAGATTCAGTGAGGCAGTTCAAAAGCAGAGCCCCACTGCACAAGATAGAGGAGCTAACTGCTACGTAGCACCAACAAATTCTCAAACTGGCTTTCTGTCATAAAAGTGTGTTATCCAACAGCACGCTCAATCAGCAAAAATAAGTATTGAATTTATAGTTCTTAGACAGACATTGTAGTACCTCCAAGTTCAACTAGACTGCTTTCTTATTATAGGACCTGGTTGACAGTGTAGGAAGTTAATTTGCATATGTGATGTTAAGACACACATGTTAAGACGAAAGTCATCTTGCAGTACTCGGAGCTAACTTGGATTTGTACCGTCTTTTTCCCAAGATAAACTAGAACAGTTTCACTACATCCCAGAATACAGTCACAGAACAATACTTGCTACAAGAAAACACTACACTGTAAAAATAGCTGTTCCCTAGAGAACTTTTGGTTTTTTGTGAGAATTTCAGATTTTGCAAGAATGGCAAGTCTGTTTCAAGAATATGCCTTCTGCATTACAGCAAATTATTTATTACAGTAGCATTGAAAGGTCAGAATTTAAAACTCATTTAACCACAGACCATGCAAATACATATGTTTCTTGTGTTAAAGATATTATTTTACTTAGGTTTTTTTAAAAAAACAACTTTCAAGAGATTTCAGAAAGCATCAGACAGGATAAAATAAACCTCTTCTGTCACTTCTTTTTAGCTAAGAAGTATTTCCGTGCCACAAACAGCCTCATCTTCTGAAGTAGCTGGTATTAAGGCTAGTTATGATGATATTTTAAGTAAGAATACACCTTTCTCTAATGCTACTGCTTATAATAGAGAAAGTTACCTGCAAACATCCACAAAACCACCTCACTGTTACTCTTCAAACACACCTTTGGAGTTACGCTTTGCCATTGTATCAGCAAAGCTAAAATTGAGGTATATTCAGCACCCCCAGAATATACATCCCATGTTGACTCATTCCATTTCCCTGTGGTAAGTTTCAGCTATTTAAATCCATGTGTTGTGTGCTGTACTTAGATCACAACTGTACATAAATATTGTTAGTCCATAGTTGTGTTATGCCTTCAACACAGAGCTGAGGGCTCCTAGCTGGTAATATACAAAGCTGTAAGAGTATTAACAAGGAGAGATTCAGAGGTTTTAGCCCAGAAGAACTTTAAAAGGAAGCAGTACCTCTGCTTAAGTAAATGCTAAATCTTTGCAGCCTCACACAGGTTATTTGATTCCAGAAGATCTTACTCGTCAAGTTCTCCCTCACAACCGTGATCACGAACAGAAAGTGGCAAAAGAGAAATTCCTAGAACAGATGACACATTTTGAGTACCAGACATTTTCAGGTTAAACATCAGATTACTTCCATGCCTTCACATCAAGCCACATATATGGCTGAACAAAACCAGTTTGAAACTGAGGGTTCTCACAGCAAGTGTCAGGTTTAGATACATGTCTTCAGTACAAAACATATCCAGAACATAACTGCCACCATGGATGCAGTGCTGTCTTAGGAGGAATTCTTTAAAGATGACATGTACTAATACCACACCAGATTGACGCTCCTTTCCCTTCAGTCAAGTAAGAACCAATGATAGATTCCCTGAACATGCCTCTTGCTAATCAGAATGAATCAAGTGGCAAATGGAGCTGTGTCTCATATTTAATTTATTTTAAGAGTGAAAGAAAATAATAGCATAAACAGAGCACATGGCTCCAGCAGGGACTGTTCTGCCACACGCACCAACGTATGCTCGTTATTCTGACCAGTGATCCATAGAGTCAGTCATTATGAAGATCACCTCCTAAATTAGTGGCTGTGTCTATGTTTACTGAAGCCAGCAGGGAAAACCCCTCACATTTTTCCACCTTAATCTATTCTAGAGTAATTTCATGTGAATTATGCTTACTTAGCGTACCCACAGAACTATGGGAATGTTAGCCACCTCAATGATTCCTCACTTCTGTATTTGCAACCCAGATGTCATGAAACCAGCACAGCTAAAAGCCATGGGGAAACCAAATATATCCACTGTAACCCATAAGAAATCCTCAACACAACAAAGCAGAGTCACTACTCCAGAGACGCATTTAGATCACTCCGTGGTTTCATGTGTAGTTGTCTTCACTCACCAGTTCTGATGCAAAAGTTTAACCTCTTTACACACAAGCTCTGCCATGCAAACCTCTATTTCAGATTGCCTAGCTCTATTCAACCACTCCTAAGGTGAAGCATTTATTCTTCATATGGTCTGAAGTCAATACATCTAGCTGCATTGCCGTGCAATCAGAGCTTCTCCACAGGTCTCCATTTCTACTGTTACTTCAGAACAAGACTGCTGAGAAGTACATGAGTATCTAACTTACACAGCTAGAGTAATATGCAGTGGAAACCATACACACAGGGCAATACATTCATTTAGTTATTGCTTATTGAACTGCTAGAAAAATTATTTCATACTCTCTTATGAAGGAGGAAAAATGAGATGTTCTTCTGTTCTCCCCCCCTCATCTAACATGTCCACAAACCAGGTCAGGCAGTCTCCCGGCCAGCTGCCTAAGTGAGAGACATCTTCGTAAACTGGTAGAATTGACAATTAGTTCAAAAGTTTAGAACTCTTTGACATCAACCTCCCATTTACTTGGGGTTGGGTGGAAGATAATTAGTATAGGAGAAAGAAGACAACATTAACACTTCGCAATAAATTTTTTTTGGTCCTAAGAAGTTCACAGGATTAAAAAAACTATCACCAAGGTTTCAAAAAAAGTCTGTTCTGTACACAGACATTTTAAAATAGAAAGAAATAACTGCTGTGTCTTACATGGGGATGCAACGAAAGAGATCCCATTTTATCCACTGGCTGTCACCATTATTTCCTTATTTACCCCATCAATTTTCAATTTGCGCACACTCTTATAAGGTTATTGCTTTGGAATAGGGCACTTTGCTGATGAATCTGGACCTGCCATACCAAGTAAGGAAAGAACACTAAAACTACCTGAATTGATTCATGAAAGGAAATCTGCACTTTGGCTTCAGCAACTTCTGCTGCTCCCTCAGTTCAGTTTGAGAACAGCATCAGAAAAAAGCCTAAAATATGCTACAGAAAAAGGAATGGTTATCTAAGCGTAAAATTGCTTATATGAGAGATGCCCTTTCTCATTTACCTACATAAGAGGAGATACCATTCACTGCAGCTCAAAGAAAATTATTAAGTTATATAAACAACAGATGCTTTAGGAATTCATTACATTCTTTGCTTTTAAAATTAGGAAAACAAAGTAAACTTGAAGGAAAGTTTTAAAAATTTTCAAATAATTTTATATTATACACACAGAAAATTAGGGTTAATTTTTACAGGAAAAAATTAATTAGCAAACAACTGCTCTGCTGCAGTAGCAAAGTAAATTATGGCTTATTAAAAAACCCCAAAATTACTCATCATCATATAACTAATGTTACAGTCTCACTCAAGTATTAGAATGTGGTTTAGTCACTAATACCTGCAAAGAAAAATTCAGAAAAGGGAAACTAAAACTATAAAAATATTGTTTGGTATGCTACAGTAAGAAAGCAAAAGTGCTAGGACAGAAACTTTTAGAAAATTTACAGAAGCGAGTAATGAGATGAAGGGCCAGAGACAAAAAGAGAGATTCAGAAGCTTAAGGCCATAAATCACTTTTAAAAACACAGCATCTCTGGGTTATCTAAATGTACAGACTGAAGGAAAAGCAAGATTGCTAGGTGAACGTTAAGGAGACCAAAATGTTTTTTCCCCAATAATGAGAGTTAAAGGAAAAAAAGAAAAAAAAAAAGAAAAAGCTAGAAATCTAAAGGTAAGTAGTAAAGACTTCACACTATTTGTAATTTTATTACTGTAATTTTAGGAACTGCCTAAAAAATTAATGAGAGGAATCAAAATATAGCCTCTTTCCACCCACCCCTCAAGGATAAATCACAGCAATAACTGTAGTTACTAGTAAAGACAAATTCAGTCATGCCTTCAGGGAACCGAAAGTCAAGCCAAAACTTCCATGCCGACACAGCACTGCAGAACCATGAGTCCATTTAGGGACAGCTGGATGGAACCATAACTCTCCACAAAGCTTCCAAGATTAACCCCTGGCTAGCCACTGCCTAAAATACTGCTCTACTTTGAAGCTGAAGCTCCCAATGCCAGCCTCACATGAGCAGTCATCTCTTCCTGAATATAGATCAAAACTGCATACCAAAGTCAAAGCAATACAAATTTTCAGCTTTAATGCTCTCCTACCAACTGAAAGACAGATATCATTCTCAGTATCCTGCCTCACAAAATTTGATGATGCAACCAAAGATTCGGTTAAAAAAAAAAAATCAAAGCAGAACAAAAAAAAAAAAACTGTCGTAGGTTTCTCATTTAATTAATTTGCACACCTTCCAGTATGCCTCTCCTTAATTTGCAAAGACACTACCATGGTTTTATACAGTACAGCAGTTTGCTTTCCAATTTGATACAGTGGAAAAAAGTGGTGACATGTTAACTGTGCTGTAAAGGAGGTGGCAAGGAGCATTTTAATTTCATCTGAAAATCTGTCAGGACAGTTTTGTCATCATAAACCTAGCTCCCTTCCTTTTTCATAGTACCATATACAATGCAATGTGAAAATCTTCCAGTTGAAGAGGATTAATACTGACATTTGAATTTTTCCAATGTATAAGTAATATCAACTTTAATAAGAGCCATACACGTCACCCTTTATGTTGTATGACATCTAGAACAAATTTACAGAACCCTTGTTCTCCCAACGGTTCACCACACCAGTGGAGGCAAAAAAAGCAGGAATGAAAAATACTTACAGGAGCAAAGATAGTAATTAGAACAAGAAAGAGCAGAAGAGAACACATTTCGTATACCATGCCTACTGTTTAGATTAATAGAAGAGAACGGATAACTGGAACAGAAAATGGCTGCTTCTGCCACCTTTAGTGTGCACAATGTTATCCCTGAAAATGAATCTTAGAAATGGATATGCTCAAAATACTCATTAAGGAAAGAGGGAGCAGGCAACTGACAGCCAGTTGAGAGAGAAGCAAAGTCTACGGTAAGACAACTCTGGGCTTTTTGGGTCAGTTTGACCTCAATTTGCATCTCTTTATCATTCTGTTCCTTTAGTTAGATTAAAGGGTCTTTCATGGCACACCACAGGTGTTACAGACTGGCTTCTTTAAATATATTTGAAATGTTAATTAAAAATGCTAACAAGTGTGCACAGTAATGAAAAAGTGTAGTACTACAAGAGCGATGAAATTCATCTGAATAAGTATTTAATATAGCAACAAAATCCCACGCAAGTGTCAAATAGCTCTTTTCTGTCAACACTCGCTTAACAAAGGCTTTAGATGATCTTTACTAGAGAAAGACTATCCTTAGCTGTTTAAAAATGACAGAACAGCCTGATCCCCCTCTAATGGGAGAAAAGTATTCCAGCCTCTCAATGGCCTGAAAGTTTAGTTTGATGATAAAAGCAACATAGTTATTTTTAGCACTCTACAGGCATAAAAATACAGCTCTAAACTGTGACCTACAGCTATGCACAGCCAAGCATCACATCATACGACAGCCTTAACTTCAGCTAGAAGCACATCTGTAGCTGCTTCAGACTATCATTATTCATCTCACTACCAACAATACCTTTGGATGGATTTAGCAACAAGCATTTGAAATTGTTATCTTTTTTTTTAAATTGCTGCCATCGGCAGAACTCAATTCAAAGGTAGGAGATCTTAATGGACTTTGTAGAAAGTATTTGAGAGACCATGTTAGGTTAAATGGATTACTACTTCTCTCTGGTACAGAGGATGAAAAAGAACCTTAAAAGCAGAAAAACTTAAACTGTCATATTCAGTACAGAAAGTCATTTTTCTAAGCACAGTTTGAGTAAATGAAAAAAGGGAAAAAAAAGAAAAACCCTTGTTTTCTTCCAGCAGTTGTAACAGCCTGGAAACAGGATATGCTAGAATAAGAGATCTTCAAGCAAACTCACCTGAAACACCACTGTTCACAGACAGCTGCAAAGGTAATGTAGGCTATTTTATTCCAATCAGTATGCTTGTGTCTGCATGACTGTAACAAACAGCAATTTAAAAGCATACTCCACCAGATTTGTGTTTCCACATTATGTAAACAAGAATTTATTTAAAATAAAAATTGATACATAAGTTTTAAAAACAGATGATGCAGAGTTCCAGGACTTTACTTACTTCTTAAATGTACAGGTTAATTCACATTTTGGAGGTTTGGGGTCTTGCGTTTTGTTTGGGGGGGGCTTGTTCTTGTTTTGTTTTGGTGGGGTTTCTTGTTTGGTTGGTTTTGGGCTGTTTTGTTTTATTTCAAAATCACATATACTACCAGGATAATAAAATTTACATCTTTCCAAGATGCCAGATACGCGCTTTCAAATGCTGTAAACTTCACATTGTTACGTTAACTCAGAAAACAGTTAGGAAATATTATAAAACGTAAGCCTTGTCAGATTTAATTATGGTTTGGCAATTATTGTTATCACTACTTATATTGTACTGCAAAATATTTTAGAATCATTAATAAAGTTTCCTTTAAACATTCAGCTGCTAAGAAGGAAGTCTACAGGTATAAATACTACCGGCTGGACAGAGATAAGCCATTTCATTTTTTTCCCTCTCCCTTCACAGCTTAAAAATGCCACTTTTTGGCTGGATGAAATGGTCAAAAAATGATTCCTACAAACCCACAAGATATCCTGGATCAGAAATAGTTACAAAAACCCTACTGAGGGAATTGAAATGGCACCTGAAAGAACGTGAAAGACTAGTGCAAGAGATTGAAAATGAACAAAAAGTCCAGAAGACTGGAATGGAATACAACTGGCTGAAGAACTACCAAAACCCTCAAGCAACGATTCCAGCTACTGAGCAGCGGCAGCTCGAAGTTCTGTGTTCACAAATCCAGCCTTGCCAAACGGGAACTGTTCTCAGCAGGTAACTGATTCATATTTCTCTACCTTTGAGTACTCTATCACAAGTAAAGTGTTTCTTCTACCTAATCCAACTTCATATTTGACCCTGATCTTTCATCCAAAGTAACAAGGTCTAGCGAGTGGAAGACATTTTTACAGGCATTTTATAAATTATATCTTTACTTTAGTATGTTGTACTTGAAGAAAGTTTTTTAATCAGGATTTTTCTGGTCTAATCCAAAACAAGGGAAGTCTCACGTGCTTAAACATGTGACCTCTCAATACTTTCCCCTGTTATTTATTCTCAGTACTTATTAAATAGTAACCCAATAACACAATGCGCTCTTTTGCGGAAACCCAGCCTCACTGTCCAAAATACTTGAAAGCTTATAAAACTAGCAAGTCAGTGTAAAAAACCCCCAAATCTCCTTTTTTAAAAAAATCAAAATGCCTCACATTTTACAAAGAAAAATTATCCTATGCTTGTATTTTAAATACATTTTCTAGGGACAGGCAGAAACGACAGAACAAGCCTATGTGCCTTTTAAAGCCCAGAATACACCTAAGGGCAACGTCAGTTTAAATCAAGTTACCCAGATGGGGAGTGGGGGAAGCATACCCAGGAACAATTGCTTTCAATCCTCATAATAGCTGGACCACATCCAGTGCACTGTTAGAGCTCTTTTCCTCTTACAATCTTTTGGAGGAGGTGTGTGGGGAAATGTGGCAGCAAGGAATAAATGACACCAGAATGCAGTCATTTCCTTCTCCTGCCCCTCCTCTCAAAAGATCTGAGAGGAAACAGAAGAGTTTTCACCACTGATGATTACATTTCAATTGCTGTTTGTTTCTAGATTTCGTGAAGTTTTGGCAGAAAATGATGTTTTACCTTGGGAAATAGTCTACATATTCAAGCAAGTTTTAAAAGATTTTCTTACCACCATTGAGAGAGAAAACCAACAAGACCAACTGGCAGACGCATGGAACACAAACTGCTCTGAACATTTCAGCCTGCGTGGAGACAATTCAAACAAATCGGACAAAGATGAAATCCCCACGGTTTCAAGTTATGTCGACAAAAACACACAAAGCATGTTTCCCACCTTCTCTCATAGAATCTGGAATCTACCCTATTACTACCCATCAAGTTAAGTTGATTTCTGTTTCTTTCTGAAAGCTATGTAGCTGTTTGCATTCCTTTCTTGTGACTGCCATCCACAAACATAGGAATAAGAAATGTGACATGCTCCCTCCTTTTTTCCAAGTTCAGAAATTAAAATGCTTGATTATAGCTAGCATGCAGTATACAAACGTTAAATATGAACTCTCCTTTTATCTTTATATTACCATAAAGATGTTGTGTTTGAAGGCACCTTTTAACCAAAAATGTAGATGTTTCTGAAAAAACTCTGAAGCATTTTATTTTTTAGCCATATGCAGCTAGATGTATTTAAACAAGAAAAGACTGCTTTTCGTATTTTGAAACAATATCAGTCCACAAAGTGCTAGGCAAAAACTCCTGTATTTGTCACATAGCTTTTAGGGTCTATGGGAACTTTATACTGTGTAAGATAAATGGTTTAATAGAATATCAGTTATATCAAATAAACCGATATATACTTTTTGGAGCGGTACAGTTATTTTTAAGTTCAAGAATAAGTTCTACAACGAAAACAATGCCAGAAATTATAACACATTGCATGTACTTTTTCTGTATTTTTTCCAAACTGTACTCTGCACGAGCTGAAATACTGTGAAAATAGACAACTAAATGTAAACATAGGGTATTTAACAACTAGCTCTCTATTCTTTAAGAAGTTAATGAATTATTTTATTTCAAATAGTTGTACTTCTTCATTTGACTTACTGGAAGTTATCCTGAAACCCAGACTCTGCATTAAACTTAAATATTTTGATCGAATCATACAGTACTTTTCCAGAATAGCAAAACAGTCAACAGATCATTTCCAAAGCAAAAGGTGATCTTTTTAAATTTAAGTAAAACAAAATTTCATGGTTTTCCGCTGCCATCATCTGTCACTGTGGGCTCATAACAAAGTTTTACAAGACTGATTGGATACATAGCAGTTACAGTCAGAGAAGACAATTAGAGCAGAAAATGAAAATGAAAACATATGCCAGAACTCAGTTTGCTACATTGCCAATTGGGCTCCCATCACTGTATGTAACAAATTTCTACATGTCTCATGTAACTTCTCTATCTCCAGATTTCCTTTTCATCTCTCTGCCACATCAGAAAAAATGGGCAAGACTCACTTGGCCCAATTCACAAAATGCGGTACTTGGCAGACGCAGAGGAAAACTGCTTCCTCTGATATTTTCTTCAAACATACTGAAGAAGACATTCACATTTGCTGAAGTTGGTAACATACAACTGCAAGATATTTCCTTACGCTCCATGGTTGTATCCCCCACCCAAGAACAAATTTACTAATAATACAACATAAATTTGGTGAAACAAATGGAACAATATTTTCATAAAAGACAAAAATACTATTTTAAAAAAATCTTTGGAAAGCTTATAATTTAGAGAACATTTCATGCAGAAAAGTGGGACATAATATACACAGAAGGCGAAACAATCAAAACTCTTGCACACACTTAACTGACAAAGCACTAGAGGACTGGAGTAAATCAGCTCCTACAGGTTTAGAATAACAAAAAACTGCAGGTCAATACTGAAAGTAACCAGTTCCTCCACCTTCCATAAACTAAATACCTAAAACTTCACAAGCATGTGTGAACTCATTGCATCTGCACTCAGAGTTGGTATAAACTCTTTGCCCTCCTTTTGTGCAGCTGTTGGTTTGTAAATAAATAACAAAAGAGTTGATCTCAACTTACTCTGACCTACTGATGCAGGATAAAGAGTATCAGATTCCTTTCACGCAGTTCTAAACAATCCAGACATGGATCCCTGCATGAGGGCAGGGTGGTTTGAAAGAAAAAAGTTTTTCCTGAGTGATAGAGCTCTCCAAAGAGTTAAATTTCAAGTATCTTTTCCATAGGAAAGAGGGTAACAGGTACTGAGCATCTAAAAGGCATAGCAGAATTAACATTACATTGGGAATTAAAATCCACAATGTTGGTTACAGAAAACAATTTTTATTTGGGCAAACGTGCAAGATTCCTGCAACGGTAATTCGCATAATTTACTTTCTTAAACTAGTACCTTCACAGCTTTCTATTGGAAAACAGGTGAAAAAAAAATCCCCAAAAATTTTGCTACCAAATTTTAGCTTATGGAAAACTGTAGGCTAGTAAAACATGCAAGGTCCACTTACCTTTATGATAATCAAAAACAGGTAGGAAAAAAACCCAAACAACAACCCCACAAGGTGACCACAGATACAACTTATCCATTCTTCATAAATTTCTCTTCAATTTCACTTCAATATAAGCAAATGCAGTCTTCTAAGTCCAGAAACAAAGACTATCAACTACAAGATATGCTAAAAGGCAGTCATTGAATAGTAAGTTAAAAAACATCTAGGCATCATAGCCAATTCAATTTTAAATCCCAACACAATGCTAAGGAAACACACAAAAAGGCTTACCTACTTTTACATGCATGTTTTATTGATGAAGCTGATACTAGTCTACTGCACCCAGTTCTAGTGCCCACACTTGGGAGAAAAGGAGAGGAAGAAACCAAACTAGGAACTGGAGAGAGTACAGGAAAAAAAAATTATCCAAAGGCTGCGAAAATGCCATCTACTAAGACCTTACTTTGTCCATTTTTTCAAAAACAGAAATCAGAGGCAAACTTTACAGAATACAAGCACTTTTCATCTGATGAAAGTATTAAGTACTCTCTCTCTAGTTAAAAAGCAATGAAAAGCATAGAGAAAGTAAAGGTATAAGAGCAAGAAGACAAACTAAAAAAGTTAAACATGTTTTAGAGAAACCTGCTAGGTTTACCACAACACGCTACAAAGAGAATCCGTACCTCAGTCCATCAGCTAAGATGAGCGATTTTCTGGAACTTAGCTTACACATCTAGACTTTGACTGTATCAAATAGCAGTAGCATGGCTGTAGGCCAATCATCATTTCCCTGCTGAAGATTACTGTCCAATAACTGCTTCTTTAAGCACTTTTATTTATGGCCTACATGATTTGCATAAGGTGATCTTAAAGTATAGTGTTCCTTACACTAACCCAGCTGACATTTCCGACACAGGCAGGCAGCTGACACAAACCGTTCTGGAGATAGAGGCGTGAGTGGTAATCATTTCAAAGCACAGCAATGTCTTCCACCTGCACAGGCATCAGGCACAACAAAGAGCATGCAATGTTTTTAGCCAAATAAGCTGGCTATAAAAAAAGAGCTAACTTGGTGAAAGCTACAGCTATGAAACACAAGAAATCAAAGACAGAATAACCACCTTTTCCACACTTAAGCCTTTAAGTGTTCTAACGTGAACCACAATTGTTTAGACAACAAGGAAGGATTTAAGGATCTAAAGTTATTTTCATTCAGCTAACATAGTCAGAGGAATTAAAAAGTTAATTAAAGAGCTATTTAAGGAACAAAATTCCAGTGACAATTTCTGAGAACTATTACCTTTCCCTAACAAGCTCAATTACTAATACTGCCATTCTAGAGGTAGTTCAGATAAGATAACCTTAAAAGCCTTGGAAAATGAGCCATCCATTGGTAAAGGAAGACAACACATTCTACATCTCTTTTTAAGAGAAACATGAGATTTTTAGATCCCATCAGACAGTCTCCGTAACATTTTTGTAAAATAGTCATTATCATACACACTTGTGTGCAGTAACACAACTGTTAATACCACATTGGTAACTGTAATAATCCTACACATTCTTACATACAAATTTAGACAAAAAAAGTGGGAAGACAGCCTCCATCAATAGTTGTATATCTAGCTTGAAATAAATATAAATAAGCATTTGAAAAAACTGAAATAATTTTGGTTTTGATTTAAAAAAAAAAAACCAAATACCCAAGAATTTTGAAGGAAAAATTAAAAATAGACATGCTACAAGCAGCCTCAACAAATGGAGAGAAATTCTTTTGTTTTCAGCTATTCGAACTTTGTTAAGAGGCCAGAGAATAAAATCTAAGCATTTCCCACTTGAATCTAAACCCTCTCAAGATTCTTGAAGCTTTGCAAAAACTCCCTAAATGTAAGCATGTTCCAGAACTGTGCAACAGAAGTGTGTATGGAAACAAAACACAGGTAAGCAAACACACCTTCTTCTAAAGGTTCACTCTGCAGCAGCACACACCGGCACCTATCATCTATGCTTAAAGATTTTATATATGTCTAATGATGACCAAATTCTGTCCACACTTACACGAATGGCTATTTAAGATACATTATCCCTTCTCTTTCACAGATGGGAAAGAAAAAAAGAAAAAACCCCAACTGTAAAAATAACTTCTGTTAATGTAACAGTCAAATCCCACAATTCGGTTAGCTGCTAAAGCTTTTGAGTGGAAAGAGGTATCTGTCTAACCAAAGATAAAGGTTTGCCTCTGCCTAGGCACAGAAGGCTTGACAAATCTTGCTAACTTCGTGTGTGTTACTTCGTAGATTTTGGTGGCTTGATACTCAGTTGGGTTCAAGAATCAGGTCAAACTCTTCCCAAGCACTACAGAAATGTTATTGGCACCTAAATAAAGACTGAAAAGTCCCAGCTGTCTTGTGCATACTGAGTTTAGCAATTACATTCACAGTAAAGAACATTAAACTACAACATTCTGTCTGGTCACTTCTGGAAAATTTTAATTACTTGCATAAAAAACAGTAGCTCTCAGTCAGAGATTCAGAGCTTGCTAATTGCAGCACTTTTACATTAAAGGATGAGAGGGGATATATATTTTGATGTGACAGTTTTGTCCTTTTTTCCCTTCCTTCAAGAAAGACAGAAATCGATAGCCTGAACAGTCTCTGCTGAACTATCACAATTATCTTCTGTTAACATGTTAGGCAAAAAGTTTGCTCTTTCCTAGAAGCCAATGTACACCCTGTAAGAGAGTTCCTGAAACACAGGGATCCATGCTGCTATACATAATACGGGAAAAGAAAGACACTCACTCTCCACTGTACCTCCAGCCAATTCTGAAAAAGACTTTAGTATAGGAAAGTGCATACAAGACACTTTTCTACAGCCACCATGGACACTCTAACCAAACCTGATCTAATATTAAGATTACTACGCACTGCTACACCACCTTCCAGTTTAGGCAGTATCCAGGGAAAAGGGTTTTTTTTTTCCCCTTCAATATCCAGACACTAGTGAAAACCAACTGTACCTCGCTACTATGCAAATATACATACAGTTCTCCTCCTTGACTGTAAAATCTGCCATCTGAGAATAAAACATATCCAAGGAGTGACATACCTTGAACTAGCTTTATCCTGGCAACTTACATACTTCAGATAGTTCACAGCATCAATGAACACACACAGTTTAGTTAGAAAACACCTAACTGTCGATTCAGCAAAACAGACGGTTAACTGCTGCTCAGAGAAAACAAAAGTTCCTATAAGAAAGCAAACAGATTCCACTTGAAATAACTGAGAACATCTGCTGTAGCTGACATCCTAACCACTAGAAAATTGCTGGCTGGAGAGCAACGTTAGAGGAAAGAAGAACGTGTACGAAACAAGTCAAATTTTCACAAATTTGTAGCATAACAAATTAAACTTACCAACAAAGTTATAGGGTAGCTAACACCTACTTATGATTATTTGCTCAGAAAGTCTGGTATAAAACAAAGGATGAATCTACTTAAAAGAAAAGTGCCTAATTACAAATAATGTATGAAACACTACTGGTCAAAATACTGTAGAATAATTATGTTATATTTAATTATATTAAATAATTACTGTAAAATAATTATTCAACATTCAAGGGTCAGTCACTGAAAACAGCACAATAAAAGACAGTAATACTGCTAAAGGACTATGAGGTGAAAACACAGATGAGCCCAGACCAGCAGTGTCGCACATTGATTTAATAGTTAAATGCATACAAACACACCTGTAAGAATATTCCCTAATGAACAAGTAAGTTTACTCCTGAACCTCATTTTACCACTTGCCACTACCAAGACTTCCAAGCTACACATTCAGAATAAACCAGGTCTTTTCTAACTCTTTCAGTTTTTCAACAGCACTTGCTACAACTGCACAATAGCGCTAAAGCACTTCAGAAAAAGCAAATCCTACCCGTACCACTCTAGTGGTGATCAAGACAACAGAGGTAAGTCAGAAAACAACTGAAGCATTAAACCTGCAAAAACACACCTAGCCACAGCTGGGCTACAACCACAAACATCATCAAGGGCATTAGGCTGGGATCCAACAACTGCAGCACCCTGGGCCCAGCCCCTGCGGAAACGACCTGCTCACCCAGGGCCACAAGTGCACACACAAAAGCAGACCACCAGTGCCCTCACAAAGAGCCCTTCACCTCATGCGTGAGGAACATCTCCCTGCCACCAAGAGCAGAGGCCCAGCACCCTGCACTCACCCCACAGCTGTTAATGGCTCCTGTAAGGAAAGGGAGGCCAGGGACAGGCAGGGGGGACTGCAAAGGGCACCGGCCTGCACCTCCTCACCCAAGAACTCGACAGTGGTTACAGCTTTACTAATAGTAAACCAGCCGCTGATCTGCTCCCCGGTGAGCTGCCACAGCATGATAGCGGCGGCACGCACCTCACACCACTGCTCCCGCCTGGCGCGTCGCCTACGCGACCCCGTCTTCCCGCCCTCGGCCGTACCCCGCCCCTGGCACATGACCAGACGGTCACACGCCTGGTGGTGCGGCGGCGGCTGCCCACGGTTCGGAGGAGCTTCCCGAGCAGGAAGGCTCCTTGCCCTGCTCAGCCGTGAGAGGCAGGGGCACTCGGTTTCCCCCTCACCCCCACAGAACAATGGCCGAGAGCCGCCTCGGAGTCCCAGTGGCCTTGCCCTTCACGTCGCCTGGAGGAAGCGGCCGAGGGGCACGTAGGTGCCCTGGCACCCCGAAGGTTACTTGGCGGGTGCTTCCTAGCCCTCCAGGACGAGCTACTTTCCAAGTGACACGCTGTGTACGGACTCGCGGCAGGCCGTTCCCGGCATTGCTGCTCCTCGCACGGGATGCTCGCTGCGTTCCCTCCTCGGGAAGCAGGCGTGAGGTGCAGGCCGGGCAAAACCCCGCGGTGAGGCGGGCTCCGGGGCCGAGCGTGCGCCGCTTCAGCGACGGCAGCTCCGGGAGCTCTGTGCGAGGCCTTGGAGCGGCTCAGGGGGCGCAGGATCAGTCCTCCGCAGCCGTAGGGGGCGCTGCGCGGCGGTGCCTCTCTCGGGCCCGACTCTTCGCTCTTTTGCGCGCCCTCTCCCAGCATACCCCGCAGCGGTAGCGGAGCCCATCCCCGCTCGGTGACCTTCGCTGGCGGCCTGCGCGCTCCCGGCTCTCACGGTGGGTGTTGGCCCAAGCGGGGCCTGCCGGTTGCTGGCGGGCATCGCTCAGGGGTGGCTCGGGGAGGTGGTTGGGGTTCAGCCTGGGAAAGGAGGTGCGAGGAGGCGCGGCCAGCGGCGTTCGAGCTCTGCCGTTACCTCCTCCTCCCCCGCCCCATCCCGTGCGGGTCAGGCCCCGGGCAGCGGCGGGGTCCCTGCGGGGAGGTCAGTGAGAAAGCAAATTCAGCGTCGTTCCGCAGAGATTCCATAACAAAGGCCCCAATGACGTCGCGTCCACCGGGGCCTTGGGGAAAGGTCTCTGCCGGGTTTTAACAGGGCGTTAACTGGAAAGAGGATTCCTTATTCTCTTGTTTTGTAGTGGTGGGAAAACGCTGTCCTTCCTTTCTGTTTAATCTCTTTGTTGTTAGTATGTCTTGATACTCTGCTATAGCAAAATTGCTGCTGTTGTGGTAGTGTTCACCTGAAACTACAAATACTGGAGACTTTGGGGAAGGTGCACTGTTCTGGTGAAAGCACAACGCTTTCCAGGAAATTTGTCCGCAATAATAAATTTGGTTGAAATGTCTGTCCATAAACAAGTAAAGATAAATGTGGGTTTGTCTATAATTATGCATTAATTAACATAAAGAAGTTAGTTCTGTAAGAAGCACCTAGATTTTTCCAGTTGTTTTGACATCGGTTACCCTTGCATCCTTTTCTCTTTGATGTTAAAGGATGCTTTACATTTAGTAATGGCAGATAGGTAACTAAGCATTACCTCATAGGAGTTTAATCTGCTTTTCTTTCCTAGGATTCTGCTTTGCCATGTACTGTTCATATGTGTATATAGCTGATTTAATTGGGTTGTAGTAAGCGTTAATAGTTATTTTATTGGGGTGAAGTGCTGTATCTAAGACAGCAGAACATGTAGTATTTTAGTGCAATGTGGTGCAAAGGTATACTAACATTGTATGGGACTTAGGCTAAGCTTTATTTTAAAACATCTTACAGTTTTCTGTTTGTCTAACAGCTGCATAGAAAGGCAAAAACATCAATAGGCTTCTTGCTTTTGGGGCATACTTTGAAAGTAAAATGCTAATGATAAATCATTAATTCAGTAGCTTAACATAATTTATTTTGCTATTTTGAGTAGAAATTACCGCGTTGGGAGAGAGAGCTTAGCTGTGGGGGAGGGAGGGAAACTAACTTGGTAGTGCAAGGAAGGAGCCTCCCCAGGCTGTCTGGAATAAGGCTTTCCTCCTGAGAGAATCTGGAAAGATTAAAAAAAAGCTGCCACTGATAGGGGGAGAGGAGCCTAGTTATTGTAAGTGCTGTATTGAGTAATCTTTGAACCCTTTCATCAGGTGTATTTTATTTTTTTGTCTTAGCCTGTAAATTGTAAGCTTAACTCTGAACTTTCACTCCTTTGCTTTGGAATAAGTACTTTTGCATGTTTGGGGTGGTTTTTTTAACCTATAAACTGCTGCTGATATATACCAGGAGTATGCATATACATAAAAATATATATATATGTATATATATTAAAAATATAGCAGCTAAGAGTACAGTTGCAAAACTCACCGTGGTAAAACTTCTTATAATTTTCAGATGGTGCAGAGCATGATTCCAAAGTCATGGAGAGCCATGAAATTCTACTTCACTACTGTGTATCAAGAAATATGGGTTGGTGTAGCATTAACAGCTTATGTCTATTACAAAATTTCTTATGGTGGTAAGTTACACATTATAGTCGTTAGCTTTTAAGTTACAGATAGGGTTTATAGATGAGAATATCCTTAACAGTTAGAAATCAGTTATTGAAAATAGCCAGCAAATAAGAAATTAACACCCTTACTTAAGGCCAGGTTTTTGCCATAAAAATTTAGAACTTTTAACATGCTCAGTGTAGAAGTTTATGCTAATGGCACTCAAATACCTGTACAACTGTGCCTACACTATGACGATCAGGTAACAGGAATTGGTTTTAAAAACACATATCTAACTTGCAACATATAGCCAGAGGCTTCTCCTGTAGTTTTGTCCTGAAGGGGAATGTAAGACTCTTCTGAAATAGAACTTACTTTTATTAAATTTTTTTTAGAATCCTTATGGTTTTGAGTTTTTGCTCAAGATCTGCTTTAAAAGTTTTTCCCTTATGAACTTGTGAAAGTTAAAGCATTTAGTTTATTTTGAGCTGATGCACCTCAAAATGTGAGGTACATCCCTGAACACTAAAATGTGTGTTACTTGGTGATACTGGGTCACTTTCTCGGAGAAAGAAAAAGAAAGTCTAATGGAAAAATAACAAATTTCAGTGGGCGAGGTACCTCAAAGCAGAAGGGTACAACAGATTAGGGTGTCTTAAAGATCCTGTTCAATTTAGGCTATGCTGAAAAAAATCCAAGTCAAACCCTTTACTAGCTGTCATGAACAATGAAATGTTATAAACTGTAGACAAACTTGACAGGGAATGGAACCCTTCACTGTGGGAACAGCTGAATGATGTTACCTCAGCATTTCTCTAGCTTTGTCCAAATATCTTGTAGCATGTCCAAAACTGTTAGACTACACTTACAAACTTACGTAAACGTAAGTAGTTGAACAGCCAGAGAGACAAAAAAAATTAACTTTTAACTTCATTAATTTGAAGGAGAATTCGGTACTGACATACTGCCTCAAGTTTGTGTTCATGTCATGCTACTTTTATTTTCATTTATAGTTTAGATAATAGATGTGGTGGTGTAGGGTTTTGAGTGCCAAAAGCTTGAAATGGGGCAACTGTATGCTGAATGTTATTTTAAAGTGAAAATAGCTCTTAATAGTGGTAGCCCTTTCCGCAGTTGGGGGAACAGTTTTGCAAATACTACATGTATTTATAGAAGAGCATGTTGTAGAATAACTTAGATTGGAAGGGACCTCTTGAGCTCACCTGCTTGAAACCACTGCTTAAAGCAGTTACATCAAGTTTAGATTGGGTTGCTCATGGCCTTATTCATAATTCAGATTAATATTTCCAAGGGTGGAGACTACACAACCTCTTACAACTTGTCTTCCTTACGAAGAATTTTTTCCATCTGTTTTTGTCTGATCACTGTGAATCAGTATTTTAGGAGAACAATTATGATGGGAATGTAAAATAAGCTATTTTATTTACAAAGGAATATTTTAAAGCAAACCGTATTCTTATCACTTCAGTTTACATTTGTACGTTCTATGTGTATACATGCATATATTCTGTAAAATAGTACCATTCTGTATACATTTCTTTTTAATTACAGTAGGAGTCTTGATGGCTACAATTTCTAAATGCATGGAGTCTTGGTTAATTAAAAACAACTGACTTAAAAAAAAAAAAACACAAAAAACCACCACTCACTTATACCATGGAAAGTACATGTTGTACACTTTAAAAATCTTGTTCAAGCTAAATTAGGAAATCGTAAGTAGTATAATCTAATTGAACTTTATCTGCAAAAAATAAATTGGAAGTATTTTTTTAAACTGCCATTGTTCAGCTTGTTTTTTTCTTTTTTTCCAGGCAAAAAAGCAGTGGCGGATAGTAAGTATTAAATATCTAACACCCTGTTTTATTTTGTAAATGAATGCAGTAAAAATTAGCTCAGCATATTTTATATAGGTTTGGGGTTTAAGTTACGGATTTAGAAAATGTTTGAAGACTACTTCAGAATATGTAGTTTTGGTTGTATTGATGGTTTTATAACCTAGAAACATCTGTGAATGTTCACAGATGCTACCTCTGTCTTAAATTCTTTGCATAGGTTTTAGGAGTAGAATGGAAGTTGTATGCCTTGATGGGTGGTGGGGGTGTATTCTTCTAAATAATAGTAACAACCATTTAATGGCATTATTTAAATCAGCACGATCTCAGGAGTAGCTGCTATTTTAGCTGTCAGGAGACTAAGAAGTTTAAACTTATTCTTTGTATTTTTATATCTTCTATAAAATAGTGGTTAGATATTTATGGACGGTTTCTTCTGACATCACATTGGAATTTAATTTTTCATGAGCTGCTATATCTCAATTAACTTTCTGCACGATGATAGATAGCCTATCTGTTCCCAGTTGAATCTGTATATGGAAACGTTATTTACATTTTAAAATGTGTAATTAGTGAAAATACTGCCAGGTAGACTTAAGGATAATAGCATAAATAAACTTTAAATTAGAAAGAACCATACGAAAACTGAGGAATAATGGATGTTTGCCTGTAACAGTGCTTTAAAACTTGCAAAAGAGGATTTTTAGTATTGGCCAGGTTTATGTATGTAGTTTGAGGGTTTCATTTGACAGGGCAGTTGAATCTGCCAATTCTTGTGCTCAGATGTAGATATAGTTGTCTGTTCTAGATTCTGAACTAATTCCTAAATTGATCTGCTCTACTGTTTGAACAGTCTAAATCATGTCTTTGTTTCAGAGTCCTCTGGTGCTGGCCATCATTAAAGACCTCTTCTCTTCTTGGAGTATGAATTTGGTGATTTGTCATCTTTACCATAAATGAAGCAAGTTACAACATGAGGGAAGTTCATTCTAAAACTGTACCTGATCCATCTGCTGTAATTAGAGAAAGAATAAATACATTGAGCAACAAGGAATTAAATGTGTTGGACAAAGTATGCTAGAGTGTATTGTTAACCTAATTTTTAGAAAAAAGCATTTTTTGTTTCCTACAGTTCTTCTAAGTTCCATGATAAATTTTTTCAATCCCCAAATTCTATAACTATACTTAATAGAATTACTTAACATTTCTTACAATAGCATTAAGCCTTTTTTTTTCCCTAATGATATCTTTCTGGCTAGAACTTTTTAAATACTCAATTTACTTTTAGAATGTCATTTAATAGTATGCCAAGCGTGAGGACTTAATGCTCAGCTTTTTGTCAACTTGTGGTGCAATAATTAAGGGTAAAAAGAGGTCTTTTTAAAACCTTACATTTTTTCAAGAGCTCTTAGCTCTGCAAGGTTTAAAAGCAAAAGCTGTATTGTTACGAAAACATCATGCAAAATGTTTACAGAGGTTTTTAAGAAGTACATTACTGACAACTATTTTTTTTCCCTTCATATTCAGTAGAGCTAAGGAATTATTCTGAAAGGCTCTTCCTTTAGTCACAAATCTTGCAAGGGAGTAAGTAATAACATGCCTGTATTGCATGACAAAAGTCATATTACATGGGCCCTCATCTGCCATTTGAGCTTATGAAAATCTCAGAATTTCAAGAGAATAATGAAATCACAAACTGTGGCAGCAGTTAATACAGCATAAACAAACATTTAACTGATGTCAAAGAATTTTCCTTTTTCCTGAAAATTTAAAAATAATACATGTCTTACTAGAAAAGGTCATTAGTGGGTTTTGCAGAGAGTTGTTAATCCATAGCTAGTATTATATTTTGGAGACTAATAACCTGTACTATCTTGCAAAAATCAGTTTTCAGAACTCTACATACTGAATTCTGTACCAAGGATACATAGTGTATAAATTGGACATGTTTTGTTTAAATTTAGCCTAATCTGCTTTTGAGAAGATTTAAGAGGCTTAAGTCATTTTAATGACCTAATGCTTACGTACATCTTTTTAACTACTTCACTGAAACATATTAAATCTTTCAGCTTGATTAAAGTTTTGCTTTTCAATCTCTCTGACTGCTGTATCTGGCCACAACTTAAATATTTTGTATTTGAATATTCAGGAGCTTGATAACCTCACCTGCTGATGGTAAACACGGTAAATGTTCCAAACACTGTGTTGCCTTTAATTTCTTCAAAATTTATACTTCTGAGCTTAATAGCTATACCTACTACAAGTAGAGTAAAATTACCAGTCATATTTCTCTGAAAGCTTTTTAAAAAAAGGCAAGTATAGCATTACTCAATTTGAAAAGAATAGGTGACTTCTATTCTTTCAGGCATTCTTGACATCTCTTCAGCCTTCCACCGTTTTCCTTGTTACTGCATCTTCTCTTGATGTGTTTTAGCTGATTCTTTCATCATTTCTATATGGGTTTTTCAGTGTTTCCTCACTGCAGAAGAACGAAGTAGAAAGAACTCACAGTTTGTTTCTTTACATAAAACCAAAAGCATCCAGAAAATGAGAATGGAGAATAAAAACTAGAAGAAAATGGAGCTTCAGATGAACAGATATTGGGCCAGTGGTGATTACAGGGTGGGTCAGAGTTGTGGGGTAGTTAATAAGTGGTTCAGATTGAAAATTTATGCCAGGTAAGGAGCTATACGTGCATTTGTAATGCAAATTTATGATCACTAAGTTATAGTTCCTGAGATACTACACATACTTCAAATGACCTGCTTTAGTAAGTTTCAATTACAGAGCTGAGGAAAACAAGCTAGGGAAAAAACATTAATCACTACAGGATTTGCTTCACCTTAGCTAGAACCTAGTGCACTGGAACTGAGCTAGATCATGCTGTCTCATCTCCTTGATGTTAATTGAAAAGCTAGAGGAGCTTCTGCTGACCTGCCCTTGGAGCACAGTTAACTGCACTTTTCAGTAAACTTAACCTACTTCAACTCTTAACACTTCCTGGTATCCGACTTGCTTGATTTTCTAGTAGCAAAAGAACATACATATGGGCAGCAGTGTCTGGGCTATGAAAACTACAAGTTCTAGTGAAATAATGCTATCTGCATCTGGTTCTTCCATTAGTGTAGCTGTTAGAAATTTCTGTGAAGGTTCCAGAATATTCTGTCTTGCTTGTGATTCTTAACACACAAATCTCTGCAGAGGTAACGGAAGTAAAACTGGTGCTTATGTTTAAATAGTTGTGGGTTTTTTTTTACTAGAGTAGGATACAGAAGGAGGAAATTAACTTTCAGTCAGTGGACACCTGTAGTAGTATGTATATACTTTCCGCTCCTCTATGCTGCACCATACCAGGTAGTATAAAAGGCAATAGAGGAAAGTTAGCTAAGGCATTCTAAGTGCCATTTCTTATTTACGGTGAGATATGGAAGGAGTAATCAGTTTTCTTTGCAGCACTAGCATCTGGTGCGTAGAGAAGCACTGCAAAGCAGTGTCCTTGAAGTGAATACTCTTATTTTGTAACGTGCCTTTTTTTTTGTAATTTAGCTAAGATGATTTCTAAAGCTACCTTAAAACAGAAAGGTTTTCTTGTTCCAGGTAAGCGTCTATGTAGACAAACCTCAGCTCCTGAACAAAGCCATTTTCTATGCAAATGACTATTTAAGATCAGGGCTTTAATCCACTGAGGTAATACTCATCATGATTAAACACTGGTGGGGGAAATGCTTACTGCTCATTGATGGATCATGCTGTTTCCTGTTAGCTGCTGCCTCTTTATATTGCTGACATTTCTAAAATGAGAGGATTACATTTAAACTTTGTGTAGTAAAAAGAGTTAAACAACTGCATTGCCTGCGATGATACATTAGCAATGACAAGAACCAACTGTTTACTACATTTGCAATGTTAGTGGAACAACGAACTCCTGCAGGGGTTGGAAAGCCTCATCCAATTACTGCAGCACCATCTTGACGAAGTTTTGCTGTGGCACTGAGTTTTTTTAAATCAATACAGAACTTGAAAGCTCAGCAGTAGGGAGCTGTATTAACAATGACAATGCTAGTGCACGATGTGGGGTTTTTACAGTACAAGTACTTCTGTATTTGCCCCTCCATGCTGGGTCTTACTTATAGTCAGGATTTCTCATTGTGGAGCTCAGACATTTCTAGAACATTCTCAAGTGTTGTCCTACAGTTAGGAATCTCAGAGTATCCCCTGCTTGCTGATAAAATATTATGGAATACTCTAGAGGAGCAGCAAAATACAGTCAGAGCCAAGGAAACATTACTCACAGGGCCCAACCTACTTAACCTCTTTAATGGCTAACTTGGAAAAAAAACTCAAATGTGGTATTCATGTTGATTGGGAGGATGAGTAAAGTTGCAGGAAATGATGTAACTAAAACAGCTGAACGAGTCTCCCGTTTGTCTGAATTGTGATAATGAACCACTGTTTGTAGTACCCTGATACAGAGCTGGTATGTATGTATTTTGTACTTTCAGTCCCCAAGAAAGGAAAACTTAATCAGGTGCTTTGAGACACGGGGTTATATGTGACATCACCACCAGATGGCTGAAGTGCAACTAACTGAGGAAATCAACACGTGAAATCTCTATTGTTTCATTCACGGAAATCTGTAAAGCTACTAGGAAGGAAAGAATAGTAAGATGGAGATTCCCTGAGGCATTAAATATGTTGGTTAACAATTTAGTAAATGGAGGAGCAAGAAGCGACAAGATAGTGCTTGAACAGCAAGCTCTTCATACCATAATTTGTGACCTTTAGCAACTAACATTTAGCAGCTAATATTCTCTTTAAGAATATAAAGCCATGTGACTCTGATTTGGTAATTTACGAAGAACTCATAAACAAGAAATTCCCGTAGTCTACTCCACTGCTGCAGGCAAACTACTTGGAAACAATTACTCTCCCCTAACTTGAAATGAACTGACTCCCACAAGAATGGATTACTTGGAAGTTTTAATTAAATTCTGGTAAGGATACTATGATTTCTTTGGTTGTGGTTTAACAGTACAAGTACTCTGGCAGCTACCCCAGCTTGTGGAGTTGCCACCCTTACACTGCAGTGCCTTGCTCCTCATAGTTGTGCTGATACAACTATTTGTGAATCAGATCAGACAATTTTTCATAATATTAGGGGTTTTTCCCCTCTAAAATAACAAAACAAGTACTTGGCTGTTTTTTCTGCTTTAATTCAGATCCATCTCCTGACCTTGTTTACAGCAAAGCTGCTTTATAAGTTGCATTACAGCACAACAGCTTTTTTTTTTTTTTTGCAGAAAAGGGGCAGAAGAATCAGAATTTCTAGCTTCCCATTCACTCACCCAGCTTTCCTAAGTCATTGTGTCCCTTACAATAATTTAATGCAAATTTCCTCCTCATACCCAGCTGTGCACACGATCAAAGTACTGTCTCTCCCATAAGAACTGTCATCACTGTCAACACTCACAGCAATAAAAAGAATGCAGAACTCCACCCTGTATACAAATCAGGAATGTCAGCTTGTGCTTCAGCAAAAAAAGCAAAACGTTGCTTCCTTCCTCTGTGACAGCACATCGCTTTCTCAAGTTTATAGTAGCACTTAATTAATTGGGACAAACGAACAAATAGGGAACAGGGAGGACAACTGTACCACAACATCCTAATGCTCAATACTTGCAGGAAGAATACTTCTAATAATAAAGGATGAATTTGGTAGTGGTTCTTCAAATCAAATTATATTATTAGTTGTCATCAAATGAAAATACGCTTTTAATTACGACCTTCAAAAACCTAAAGTTACTTTTTTAAAATTGACATGGCCTTTAACTGTTTTATATCTGTATTATCACACCAACTTCAGCTATCTGCTGGAACAGACAATAGAGACTTCTTCAGAGCTAATGAAGCGTGTTTGCTAGGAAATGATAATCGGGATTCTGTGGGTGGTAAAACTAACAGCAGTATACTGAATGAATCCCATCTGTGACAACTACTGCCTACACAGATTTTTCCTGCAGTATCAGTTGTAGTCTTCATTTCTTGTTTTAACCTGTTGTGTTTAGCATGCTTTTGATAATACTAGGAATTGCTGCAATTAACGGGGAAATCTTCAGGTATGAAGTAGAAACTGTTGTGAGGTATTTCACATGGAATGGTATATAAACAAGCAAAATGCCAACAACTAAACCGAATATAACCAGAGTACTACAGGAAGAAAAAAGAGGGATTAACAAAATGGATTAGAATGTGAACGGGCATTTGATACCAGACCAAGAATAGAGGGAATGATACCCTTTTTTGGGAGTCTAACCAAAACCATTTCCACTTTAGTAATTAACTCCATTATTTCTCTTGAGGATGTATGTATGTAGCATTCTCAAGCTATACTTTCTTGCAGCACTATTACTGACTCTTTACTCTTGATGCTTTGGGTATACCTTTTAATTTAGTGTACTTGTACAGAAAAATAGCCTTGTTTAAATTCTCTTACACCTGACATTACAGTTCTCTCCTTATATTCCTTATGTTGTATTTAAATAAATTTAAACTATGCATTTCTTTCAGTAAGCTAAGAATTGGAGACATACCAGTTTTAACAAAGGATCTGACCCTTGTTTCAGTAAAGACTAAGACATAAATACTTTCCAGCATACTTTGATTTCATTAATTCTTTTGGAGTAATGCAACTAGAACAGGAATCTTGCCAAAAATATTTTTACTTTGCTTTCAAATTATGTATTCTTATTAATGCTAACTATCACACCTCTTTAAATTAAGGCTACTAATTTAAAAGTGTACACAGGCCTGTCAAGAAGCACACAAACAGAAGGCAAGAAAAAAATAGTGTAGAACTTTCACATAGCAATTAGAAGAAAAATGGGAAAGATTCGTTACTTTACCTTGTGCTGTAGCTTATCCTTTTATTAGAATAGAAATACTGGGTTTGAATTTGAGAGGTAAGCAATAGACAAACCCTTAAAGTAGCATCTAATCATCCCCAAGCAAGTAGGTTATTATTGTGTGTGTACTCCTCCATGATGAACATGCTCCTTTCCGGCCTTTCAAATCTTCTGAGGTTCAGACACATATTATGCTATCTTCTTTGAATAAATCAACCTAAAATAGATCCTAAACACATACCAGCGATGTATCTTCTACTGTCACTATTTCTAGTGCTTTTCACAGAATAATTTGCAGTAGGGTTCCATCGGTGGCCTATACAATTAATCTCCTTTTACTCTTGATTTTCTTCTGTTTATGCAGCTAAGAACTGCAGTAAACTTTTTCATAGGATAATAACAATAAAAATAAAAATTATTCAGAAATATGTTTCTGGAAGATTACAAACCAAGGCACTTAGAGGCAAAATCCACTGGTCTCCTTAATGTTCCAGGACTAGAACATGATTGCTTTACCTGGAAAAGCAATATTTATACAAATAGTTAGAAAGGATGAACCTTAAGCATCAGTAAGGCAAAAACCCAGTATTTTTGTTTATAACATGGAAGAAACATCATTGCAAATTTCTTAGATTACATCTGCTGGTCAGATTATCTGACTGCAGCTGCCCTTCTATAAAAATGCACTATTAAAAAAATGTCTGTGACAGAAAAACTCAGATTCCCAATAAATTGTATACACCTGTAATAGAAGACAGCCATGCTCTGACAATTTTTGGTAATCAAAAAAGCCCAAAAACTGATTACTTAAGGGTCGGGGTTTTTTAAATACATGTATGTTACAATTGTATAGACAGCAGAAATGTTTTCCATAGAGGTATATCTTAACCATAATGTGTCTCACAACTGTAATGGCGTTTTATTTAAACGAATTCAATATTCTGTATTGTATTTTTGGAGGAAACTTACTTTGTGTATTCTGATCTGTAAAATCTGGGATGAGTGCACACACAAAAACCCCATAATAATGTTATTTCCAGTAGTGTAGTCTTAATAATGTAGTAATTTAAATACTAAGTATAAACAGATTACTATTTTAAAAAAATACACATTTAATTTGGTTTATAATTTCTTTCTTCCTACTATATGTGAGTATTCTTATGTCCACTCAGAGACAGGTTTTTCTCTCCAAGCCTCCTTTGAACATAACTTTGTCTCAGTAATTGCTGAAAAACACCTTCCACTATATCCCAGACTTCAGACTCAAGCAGAGGACATTCCTAATCTCCCCTTCCAAGCTGCAGTCCTTCGAGTTCACCCATTACAGGCTACAACAGCAGGAAGCATGAGATCCATTGTGTTATACCCTCTCCATGTGTTTTCTTACTCAATCTACTTACCTCAAGTAAGCTATCCAAGAAAAAGACTTATTGTAGCAGAAGATGCACATTTCAAATTAGGAATTACTGGGTTTGAATATGGGAATAATACAAATTTAACAAACCTGCATCTGATCCAGCAGTAAATACAAGAAAAGAAACCAGACAGTGTTCAAGTACAGTAAATAAAGTAGTTGCCCATCTTAAACAAGTAAGTGATGGTTAATAGAAAAGTTGAACATTAGCCACCCACCATTTTTGCAGCATGTGGTAAAAACTTACCATATATCACCAAATTCTGCACTAGGCCTTTTTCTGAGAGAGGCAATGCTTGAAATCACTTCATACAGAAATTGTCAAAACCATTTGAGTATGTTACTCACTGAATCATGGCTGAGATACCTGAGAACAATTTTAGATTTACAGTAACAAATGAAATGGCTGGACTCAAAACACGACCCATCCTTTTCGCCCTCAAACTTCAGCGAAGTGATACACCCAAAACAGAGTGGCATATAAAAAAAGCGAGTAAAGAGTGAAGGATTGACTTGTTACTCTGTCCTCTCGCTAATCAGTTTTTCAACTAACAACCCATTATCTAGCTAGTTAACAGACACTTCCACTCATCATGGGCATATTAAAAACTTAAGAAAAAAGATTTTTGTAAAGAAATATCTTGAGAGCCCAAGTAGTTGTAAGCCTAAAGGTACAAGCAGAAAGAACCTCTCCCAGGAGATTTAAGTTTCTTTCTTTTCCACCCCTTCGAATATAGTTAATGGTTTCATCATTATAAATTACAGGGGAACAGAACAAGATTTTTTGTCTGGAAAAACGATGGCATGTAATCCATCGTACAGAGCTATATCTTCTCTAGCTACAACATAAATTAAAAATACCTATTAATGTAAGAATTTTGTGAGAGTGTATAGCAACATACTGCTAGTGAGGCCACAGCATTCTCCACTAAGTACACTCTTCTGCATCACATGTATTGGATTAAGCATACAATTTATGTTATTGTTTAAAGAAATTACATCTCTAATCCACCAAATGCAAGGCTGAAACACATGACCTGTCAGACACTCAAATCCCCAGGAAGTGCACATGGCTATGCTACTCGGATCATACGGCTCTGCTCCTGCTTTAATTATTATACTTCTTTTCAGAATGATGCACTGAGTGGATTGTGCTATGGAAACTTTAGAACTCTTGTCATCTAGTCCAGCATACATTACTTTAGAATATTGTAAAGTAGTGAAGAGTCTCTTTCTCCTGTTCATGTGTCTCAAATACTGTATACAAAACAGACATCAAGGTGTTTCTTTTAGATTATTATTTATAGTTTATTTCTGAACAGGTTTGATGGGGTTTAAAATGCATTTGCTGTATATGAATTCAAACATGGCAACATATGACTACTGTTCAGTATGAATTCCTTATTGTTGCAGCCTTAGGAAGTCAGCTTGATTCTGGAATGAGAGGTTACTTAAGGCCATTTCTTTTAAATACACACACTTAACTTTGCACAGTATTTCACTAAAGATTTTAGGCTGCCTGCTGTGAAAATCTTGAAATACTGAAGTCTTTCTGTTTGTATCATCTGTTACATAGCACTGCACCTGCAAGTAACTGCCTGGCAAGTTAGAAGTACGTCTATGACTCAGTTTCCTGAAACTGCTTACCTGCTCGTGGCCAGTTCCTCCTGCATTACAGCAAACACAAGATGTAATTTTGGAAAGGAGAGTTGTATTCTGTAATAAAGTAATCCACTCATTCATTTAGAAAGGATACATTAATTTTTTTGTAATACACATACACAAAAAGCCTCAACACCCCTACCAATATGCACTTTTTAGAGATTTTATTCTGCCGGTTGTGAGGAAACCCATCCTAACTGTAGCCATCCAAAAGTCTGCTCTCTAATCTGAGCTAGTCATCCAGGCTCCATCTTTAATCAATAGAGAGATAGGCACCTTCAAAGACCAAGAGATTTAGATAGTGGGATGACTATCTCAGCATGGAATGAATTGCCTGCAGAACTGCCTCGCTCCCTTCCCTCCCCATCCCAATTTATCTATATAAGGAGCCTAGATGACTGATTGAGACTACGTGCCTAACTTCTTACATTACTAACTTCTTACTTACATTGGAGAAGATGGATCCCACCCTAAATGTTTGACCTCTGAGACTGTTTCTGGCTATAAATAGGATTACCTGTTATTTAAAATAATACCACATGAAAAGAGTGTTAAATTAATTAAACGCTTATTTTCCTGTGGCACCTCCAAAGCCTGAAAACATTTTCCTATGTTCCAGAAAAGCATCTTAACAAGTTAAAGAAGGCAGGAAAGCTCATTTTCCTCCATTTGTCTATGCGTAAAAAAGAAGCAGGAGACATTCAGACCTGGTAGTTTAAAAAATTTTAAGGACCACCTACATTTTAAAATCTTGCTAGAAGATACTTGAAAAACACAACTAGGAATTGGAACTTCATCAGGAGTGCTCCAGAAAATCTCATTAGTCTCCTACATGTATTCCTGGGAATCTCTGCTTCTCCTAAATAACAACATTATGCATGATCAAATAAGAGGCCTGCCAGTTTATTAACTGCAGTTACTATCCCTTTTACCAATAAATCTAGGTTAAATACAAAACATATTTTGATAATTTTTCTCTATGAACCCGTAAATTCCAAGTATTTTAGCAAAACACTAAAATTATAGTTTATGTATTTCAATCAAATTTCAATTTCTAGCTAAACATGAGCTCGGTACAAGTCTCGAAATACCGTAATAAACTAACTCTTCATTTTTTGATGTTGTAAGGTGAGTAAATGTCTGTTAAGCTAAAGTGGCTTCAATTTGTAAAGTTAAATAGTACTGCTCTGGTTTTTTTAAGAACCAAGAGGAGCGTAAAAGGTATTTCCATAACATGTTTTAATACTTTTACCAACAAATAAGCACAAACCCTTTCCTTTAGAAAAAGGCCCACAAAATTAGAGCATCTCTCACAAAGGCAGTGTATTGGGAAATAATTTGGGTTCTCTATCTCTGGCTCTATCTGCTTCCAGAACCAAATTCTCTTCCCTTATCTTCTCAGGCATTCCCCAAATCATGACTGCTTTCACACAACCTCCCTTATCTAAGACAGGCAACTAACTTGCAGAGATCACTGGCCCCTTTGGCTGAGCAACATAATTTCTACAACATCGGACCAGACATTTGGTATGGAAATGCATGGGCAATGGGGAAAAAAATTATACATTACTACAGGTGACCATTTCCCTGCCCGCAATAAACAAAACATTTGTAGATACTGTAAGTGGGAATCAGAAGATTTTATAATACCTGCTCTGTCCCCTGACTGCTAAAAGGGTGGTTCCCAAAAAGGTTCTTCTGTGGGAGAGATGATGTTAATTTACCACACTGCAGGTAGAGTTTTAAGTCTATCCTTTCTAAAGATTGGTTGGGGTTTTTTCTTTCTTTCCTCATTTCTATGGGAAAATGGACATGGGAAGGGATGAGGCAGGTGGGTTTTTTTCAAGGGAAGCAGAAAGACTAGGAACAGACTTGCATATCAAGTATGTACTCTACCTTTTGAAGACATTTCCTCTTAGTCCCCAGTATCCAGTCTGTCTGGTTGCTGCATTGACTAAACCTGCATCTGCCAAAAGCAATGCAAGGTCAACAAACTTTTATACGAGAGGCCATTATTCTAACAGAGGCGTTGTATGGAGGAGTGCCTTCCTTCCCAGCAGCAATTGTCTACACCATACTCTCCTACTTTTCATTTTGCCAGCATTCTGCTCTTGCAATGCAAAAGTAATAGTGGGGTAATATTTACAGTATTTTAGGTTTTATTCTCAATCACTGAAAACAGGGAGAAGTCAGCTATAAATTATACCTGCAAAGATATTATAGATCGTCATTGAAGAATCGCTGTCAAAAAATCTTACCTGGTTAATGAGAAAGACAATAATTTTTAAAGAACAAGTGTGACAGAAGCTGCACAATTACCCTGTTGTTAAACTTAGAATTTCACCGCAAATAGTAAGAACACCAGTACATTTCTATTCACTTCTTTTATTCACTAAAGTTCAGTATGAATTTGATGAACTCCATTTTTTTTTTCTTTTCCTTAAGATACATAACTATGAGCACACTATAGCCTGTTTCATTTCAGGTCAGCCTAGTTGCAGGGTTAATACTATTATTCTGAGCAGATCTTGGAGTTCTCTGTTGGGTCAGAAGTATTGTAGTCTTACCTACTACCAAAGATGTGTGTGCAAAGCAGAATCACAGTTTAAAACGAGTATGACAATAGTGTTATTGTCAGCGAGTAGCACTCCAAATAGTACTTGCAAAATCATTTTAAACTGACAAAAGTATTATCCTGCGATGCTAATAGGTTTTTCCTGTAGGACCAATTTATGAGAAGAAGCAGAAGCTTTGACCTGTCACAAAGCTGACGCCAGAGCCTGCAAATACACTGACAGGGATATGCAATGAAATCTTAGGCACGTATATATTACTTTAAGATAATTTACACAATTATCTGGTATAGAATCTTACATTAATAGGTTACACTTAACATACAAGCTCACATTTGAAATTAATATGCTATTATCACTTATCCTCAGAGACTTATACAAACAATATATAAGCTCCTCCCAAAAACTTCACAGCTTTTAATTTTTTTCACTCGTAGCTGAGATCTGTCAGTGTTCTACAAATAAAGTAACAAAGACTGGAAACCAGCCATTTACAGAAACAGTTGAAGCATCGGGTAGGTCCATGTACTTTGCAGATCAGGATGTAAGACTCACAGCAATCTGAAATTTGTCTGCATCGCATGTGTTGCGGTATTAACATATGGTGATGTTTTGACTTATAGTTGAGCTTGACTTCTTCCAAGCTGTTAACTTTCATCTTGCTGTTGTAGCTCTACAGAATGAGACACCAGAAAACGAAGAAACGAAACCTTACTTTCAAACACGAGACCGAACATCATAGGAGCCTGACGTCAGGGTCCCGGACAGGAACACCTTCCCTCCTGCTGTGGAGTTTTGTACATCGGACGGATTGCACAAGCAGTGCACGGGTGAAGGGACGGTAAAACCAGGGTGACGCTAGAGCTGACGTTATTCTAGCCACAAGAACCAGCTACGCACCCTAGGCCTTTTTCTGAGAGAGGCAATGCTTGAAATCACTTCATACAGAAATTGTCAAAACCATTTGAGTATGTTACTCACTGAATCATGGCTGAGATACCTGAGAACAATTTTAGATTTACAGTAACAAATGAAATGGCTGGACTCAAAACACGACCCATCCTTTTCGCCCTCAAACTTCAGCGAAGTGATACACCCAAAACAGAGTGGCATATAAAAAAAGCGAGTAAAGAGTGAAGGATTGACTTGTTACTCTGTCCTCTCGCTAATCAGTTTTTCAACTAACAACCCATTATCTAGCTAGTTAACAGACACTTCCACTCATCATGGGCATATTAAAAACTTAAGAAAAAAGATTTTTGTAAAGAAATATCTTGAGAGCCCAAGTAGTTGTAAGCCTAAAGGTACAAGCAGAAAGAACCTCTCCCAGGAGATTTAAGTTTCTTTCTTTTCCACCCCTTCGAATATAGTTAATGGTTTCATCATTATAAATTACAGGGGAACAGAACAAGATTTTTTGTCTGGAAAAACGATGGCATGTAATCCATCGTACAGAGCTATATCTTCTCTAGCTACAACATAAATTAAAAATACCTATTAATGTAAGAATTTTGTGAGAGTGTATAGCAACATACTGCTAGTGAGGCCACAGCATTCTCCACTAAGTACACTCTTCTGCATCACATGTATTGGATTAAGCATACAATTTATGTTATTGTTTAAAGAAATTACATCTCTAATCCACCAAATGCAAGGCTGAAACACATGACCTGTCAGACACTCAAATCCCCAGGAAGTGCACATGGCTATGCTACTCGGATCATACGGCTCTGCTCCTGCTTTAATTATTATACTTCTTTTCAGAATGATGCACTGAGTGGATTGTGCTATGGANAGGACGGCTGCGGAGATGATGCCGGTGAGTGGGAAGGGGCTGAGTTCGCGTCGTTGCCTTCCCGGCCTGGCGCCGCTCTGCCGGGCGGTGGGACGCCTTGCCTTTTCCTGCGGGGCCGCCGTCGGCGGATGGAGTGCGCGGCGCCGCCGTCATCCTCGCCTGTGTCCCGGCCAGCCGGAGCAGAGGGCGACGGTGCCGCGGAGACGCCGCCGGTCACCGCCGTCCTTGGCTGCTGGGGGGCACACGACCTGCTCCCGCTCCTCCGCTCAGCCGGGGGCTGCCGCCCCCCTCCGCCGGCCGAGCAGCTCTCGGTCAGTGACAGGTCGAGGGCCGCGTCCCCCCGGGCTCTGCCCTCGCCTCCGCCTGACAGGGCTCCTTCTCTGCCCCCCCGGCGCCCTCTTGCGCCCGCGGCAGTTCGGCGGGGGGCAGCGGGGAGCGCAGGTTTCGCCGTCCGGCGATGGGCCGGCGGGAGGACCGGCTGCTGGCCGCCGAGGCCCGATGTGACGCGTGGGTGGGTGTTCTGTGTTTGTGTGCGTGTGTGTGGGGGTATGTTTGTTTGTTTTGTTGTTTGGGGGGTTTTTTTCCCTTCCAAACGCCGATTTTTCGCCGCCCGGGTGTGGGGAAGGGTTAACCAGTCCCGGGGCACGCGGCCCCGGCCCCTCGGCCGGTTGTCAGGCGAGTGCAGGCGGCAGCTTCACCTCAGCCTCGCCACCTCTGAGGGAAAGGCGGTCTCCCTCCTCGGTTTCTGCCGCCTCTTTTGTGAAACCGTCGCTTATTTATCGAAGATAAAACCTTTCCTTTCCCCGCAAACAACCTTGATTGTCTTCTGTGACAGAATCCCTCTCCGTTTCCTTCCCCTCTCTTTCCCTCCCCCTTTCGCTGTGAGCTGATGCAGTGGTCAGAAGAGAGTTGTTCTTGATGACTGTTCGTTTTATGACAGGATCTTCTGAGACTGAGTAATAAACAATTACATTCTTTTTGTTGATTTCTTTTAAACTCCGTTTGATCTCAAATGTGGGTTTATGAGATACTCCCTATCTCCCGTGCTTTCTCTAATTCCAGTAGAAATGAGCTTTTTATTTACAGTTTCTCTGCAGTGTTTGCAACCCTTCGGTTGCACTGCAGCAGTATGCTTTTTGGTGAGAATATTAAAGACGTCTTTTACAAGATTTCATTGCTCTAACTTTGTTTCATGACTGAGAGGAGGAAATAAATAGCTCAAACTGGATTAAAAGTTTCAGAATGAAGAGTACAGGTAGTATTTAAAAAACAGGTATTATGACAAGCTTTTTAACATGATGTGCTCTTCAACTTCCAACTGCTAGGTACCAAAATATTCTGTTGTTACTGTATAAGAATTTCATTGCGCTAGGCACTCTAGAAACCAGCAAGTTCATTGAGTTAGAGGCTTGCTCTGTAAACATATGGATGTTAGCTTGTAAAAACAAAAGGTGACCGTCAGCTTTTTCAGCTTTCATCACACCTTGGGTTGTGCTTTACATTCATAAAGTGCTTATGGAAAACCTAGCATGCCAAAGACAGGCTAAGTCAGAACAAATGCATTTGCTTCCCATTACTAACATGTGTGTGGGTTTCAGGCTAGTGTCATAACTTCCGTAGTGCGGTGATTGACTTTTTACAATTCCTTTTTTTTTTTTTTTACCTATTTGAGTGTTTCTGCCAGTGTCTCGTGTTGCCTTCATGGTTGTTTAGATGTAGCAGTTGTTTGTACTTACTGGAAGGTGTTAGAAGATTGAGACTTTTTATTATGTTTTTGAAACACACTTCAAAGCATTTTTAATAGTGACAGCTGAATTTTAATAAAAAAAAAATTACCTTGCTAGAACGGTGGTGATGTTGCAGATTAGAGCTTACTGAGTCTGAATCCTAAAATAATAAATATTTTACTTTTCTGAAGAGCGTTTGGATGCCGTTATGGACAGTCTGTTGTAAGGTAGTCAGGAATATGATTATTTAAATGGACACTGTGACAGCACCTTTAGTATTCCAGTTTTTCATACCACCTATTTTATTTCTGGACTGCAAGGATGAAAAAAGCCAACCCCATTTACTGGAATAATCAACATATAATATCAAAATAATGTGAACATATGGCTGTAGAACTGGACCAAATGTTTTGGTTTTTTTACTGGAGATTTTGTATTCTGAAAAGGGAAGACTAGTGATCTAGCTTGTTATGTGATGGAATTCCTTGAATTCATATTCATAGAAGCTCTTTTCCTCCCTGATCCTATTTTGGTTTTGTTTTTTCTTTTTTTTAATCATTAACAAAAGTAATGTATATAATAATATAATAGCAAGAGGAGAGACTTTAATACTACTAGACTTGCATTGTTGTAACAAGTGGCTATCACTACAGTTTTGTGTCAGCAAATCAAAAAGAAATGTTATCAAACTTCTGTAGTTTCTTACAACTCGCTTTTATCAGATTTGAAGTAATTGATTGAGGCCATTTTTGGATTTGTATTTTTTTACATTCTGTACAACTGTTTTTAAGAAGAAAGTAATGTCTGAAGCATAGCAAATGGAATGACCTGTTTTCCTCTTTTCTTGTGTTCTGTTGGTGGGGATTTTTTTTTTTCTGCATGGAGCACGGAGTTACTTCTGAGAAGTTATCAGTTACAGTTTCTTTTGTGACCAGGATACCTCCTCTTTTGTTCTTTAACATCCTTTCTGTATAAGTTCATATTTCTTATTCTACTTTGGTTTTGAAAAATATAAAAATAAGTGTATTCATGGTCCTGAACACAGTTAGGCTTCAAGAAGTAATAATGATATGGACTGCACTTTTCTCACTCATTTTTCGCTTTGCTGACAAGACACATCCATCATAAACTCTTTCATTGCCTTCAGGGCATAAAAACTATGTGTACAATGAGCTTATGATGCTACAGTGAATATCACCTCTACTAAGGAACTTACTAAAAGAGTTGCTATAAGTATGCCTTGAATATAGGGATGTTTTTTCACTGAAAAAAAGGTTAGTGTTTATTGCATTCTTAGAATAAAATGTGTAAACCCAGAGCTATGTGATATCCTTTCAAACAGTAAATCTTTTGGGATAAAAGTCATGGTTGTATTTTGTTTGCAAAAATATTGTGAATATAGCTCCTCTTTCAGCCACATAATCTGTAACCTGTTTGGAGGACCCTAATTATGTTCTTCCCCCTCCCCCATCCCCTTTTTCTTTTCTTTTCTTTTCGTTTCTTTTCTTTTTCTCGTCTCTCGTCTCTCGTCTCTCGTCTCTCGTCTCTCGTCTCTCATCTCTCGTCTCTCGTCTCTCTTCTCTCGTCTCTCTTCTCTCTTCTCTCTTCTCTCTTCTCTTCCCC
>VZSC01009134.1:104849-127155 GCA_013398225.1 Steatornis caripensis
TTTTTTTTTTTTTAGATGGTGAAAAGCAGTAGTATTTCTTTTTGTAATGCTGATGGGTGGTAAGGTGGTGAACTTAGTTTAAATCATTTTAAAGTCTGAATTATAAACTGCTCTGTTTACCCCAGTATGATTTTTGGAGTCTAACTCAAATACTTACATTGGAATAACTTAATATATGTATCAGTTAGTTTGCTTTTCTCATTTTTAGCTAAACATAAAGAACTTTTGAATTTGATTCACTTTCACGTTAACCAACCTTTAGACTGCTTTGATATCCATTTTATAGTGGATTTTTCATATTTATGATACAAAATTATAGTCTGAAAAAACACTTTAAGGGACATAAAAGATACGTTAAATCAGAGGATTTACTATACAGTGTTTCTAATATGATATTTTTGTGTTTCTGAGTGTTTTGTAACATTCAGCCTAACAAGTCTTTGTGATTTGAGTCTTCAATGCATTACTGGATTACACCCATTTACTGCTTCTGCCTTCTCAGAGTCATTTTATTGATGAAAAGGTCTCCCTGAAGCTACCAAATACTACTCAGTTTGCTGTCTGAGTTCTGAAGAACTGAGAAGCCTTGACACAAAATTACAAGTCAGCTTCATCTGGAGTGTGCATGTACTTGCCTGTATCTTTTCAGAAGCAGGAAAAAGCTTTTGCTCAGCTTTTTCTTATTATCTCAGGAATGATACAGAAATTTTTCAAGCAGTGATGTCTGAACAGCCTCTTTTCTTCCAGTGCTCAGGGATGAGGGTGTTCTGATTGTGTCTGAATTTCTTCATAAACCTTTTGTCTTCCTTTCCTCGCCTGAAGTGGGGACCAAAGTCGTTCGGTCATCCTCCTTGTTTTGTTAACTACTGCAGTTTTCTTGTGAGAAAACATGTCTTCAGATACGTGAAAGAACGCAAAAATGTGCATGTTGTCATGTGGCTATGCATGTTTTTATATCTTAGCATCTGTAGTCACACTGGAATAAACAGTCTGATACACTGAGGACATAGGGATGCTGCTGTGTTTCTAACATCATTTGGAAAGCAGTTGGTAAAAAATCCTGTTTTAAATGTATACATTTGAATGTATCAATTTGACATGTTTAAATCAAATTCTTTTTCACTTTGATTTTCTTTACCCTTGTTGGAAAAAGGAAACACACTCACCACGAATCGTACTTTGCATAGAATATTGAGCTTACAGTTGTTATAGTGTAAGAGAACATCACATTTTTTACCTCAGTAAAATAGATTTAAGAAATATATAAACTTGGTTGTCAGTTTACCGAAGTGGAAGTGATAAGTAAACCTAGGTACTTGTCTTATTAAGTATTACTAATTTACAATGACCTCTGAAAAATTCGTGGAGTTTTTTGGGTTGTTTGGTTTTAGTTGGGTTGGGGGTTTTTTTCACTTTTTCCCGGTATGATCCACAGATTTTTGATTGATGCTACTTGAGAAACTGGAAGAGAATACATAGAATGCAAACAAGCTGTCAGGTTTTTTTGGTCTTTATCTTGTATGCAAATTCTAATCAGTCAGTTTTCATCTGGAAGTAATCTTAAGGTGTCTGTTTAAATTAATTTTCCTCAAATGTGGAAAAGTTTAGCTTGGAGGGCATCTGTGCCATCATGCACATTTGTAATTCAGCATGTTCAAAATAAATAAATTGTACATTTGCATATTAGGCATTTACAATATGGCTTACGTAGCAGGAGGAATGAAGTGAAAATAGTGAGTGTAAGATAAGATGGCAAAGTGGAACAGAAGTTGTTAAAACAAATAAGTCCTAATTTAAAGTTAGTGTTACTCTGCATGCAGTGTTGTGTTTTATTTCTTCTGAACTCTTGCTTTCTTTTTACTTGTCCATTGCTTCTCTGTATATTCTTAGTTGCTCACATCCACCAATTTTAATCTATATCTTTACGTTAAGTAATTTTCCATTTTCTGTAGGTATTTGATGTAAAGTTGTGTACGTTTTAGGGAATTATACTTTATATTATTTTAATTTTTTTTGTATTCTATTACTTTATATTCTTTTTCCTACATCATTGCATATGGTTTTTAGAAGTCATGAGTGTCTTCATATTAAAATGCTTTAGTAGGGTCATGGACTGTATTGACTTTCCTACCGAGTGATTTACATAACGCGCAGATACATAGTTTTGCTGAATGTGACTTTTGTCACAGAGGACAAGTCCTTTTGGACCTTACATGGTTTTTACATTTAATACAGGCTCATAACTTACATCTATGAAATACTGCATGTACCTCACCTCCTTCATTTAGAACACTCAAAACCTCTTTACTTTTTTTTTTTTTTTAAATCCCCTTGTTTCTTTAATTTAGCATTTTGAGGCTGGTAATATATTAAGCAACCAGAGGCTGTGGTATCGTTATCTCTCTACATGTATCCTAAATTTATATTTACATACCCAACAGTAACAGTTATAAATCAGTCAGCCAAATAACTGCGCTAGATCAGAACTTAATATGGAGTCAATACATCTATGGACTATATGAGAGAAAGTAAGGGGCTACACTGTGCTTGCATTGTTTTTATTATTCATCTGATTTAACAAAGTGCACACAGATGTTTTCAGTGGTTTCAGAAGGGAGGATGACAGGACAAAAGGGAAGTTCAGTGAGACATATGTTTATTTTAGTTCTTACTCTTTTGAAATGACCCAATTATCCAATAGGGATAGCAGGCTTTAGAGTTGGACCCTCCCATATACGTCTGGTCTGCACGTGTATGTTGTGCCTTTGTATTGCGAGTAAGGGTTTTGTAAGTTTGGGGAGTTTGTTTAGAATAATTCAGCCAGTAGTCGTAGTTGGAAGAGTGGCACAATACATGTTAATATAGGCCCAGCTTTTCCTCTCAAATATTTATTCAAGTGATACAGTTTGTTTTTCTGGCAGATAAAGATACAATCTAGTTTTGGAGGACAACGAGATTAGATTTTTCCATCCTTCCAAGAGCAAAACAACCCTTCCCTTTTAAGAAATATCCTCCAGTTTCTCATCCATTTAAAATGTTCTCATTTGCTAAGAGGTTAATTTTTTTTGAGTGGCAGCATTTTATAAGTCTGAAATGATTCTACCAATTATATTCTCAACCTCTCAAAGTGATACATGTTTGTTGATGAGGAAGGAATACTGCATGGGACCAGAATGTTTTTGTTACTGACAAAATGCGTTAAGGGAGGACAGTGTTATTTCTGAATGTTGAAGCAGACTAAATACAGTATCTTACTCACTACTTCTTCTCTGCCGCTGCTTGTAGAGAAGGGTAGTACAACAATTCTGTGGATCACAAATGAAGCTGAGAACCCCTTACTTTTCCCTTCATACAGTTAATGTGTAAGATGCTACACAGAAAATGTTAACTTGTAGCTCCTTTTTGAGAGAGGTGGGTTGTTCAAGTTCTGTTGATCTTTTGTAGTATGGGTTGGATTTTGGAGGTTTTTTTACCCCCATGGGTTACTTGCTCACTCTTTCTCTGTGTTTTCTCTGTTAAGGGAATTGATTGGGCTAGAGAACATGCTTTGCTTCTGCAACTGTAGAATAAGAGCTGAATGCACTGTTGGTGCCATCTCTCTGTCTATTCCCCACTCTGGATCCTGTATAGTGTTGACAGGAATGATGATAAACATTCACTGTCCCTTGACATGAAGAGGCAATCAGAAACATAGTTTACTGTTTTATATTCTCTGCTGCTTGAATTATGTCCAGCAAGAAGACAGACTTTGCCAAGAATGGAGTAGTTCTTGAACTATAGTATTTCTAGGCACAAATACATGGTGGATTTTTTGTTGTTTGTTTTGATTTTTAAGCTGGTTGTTCTTCCAAAAACATTCTCCTGATTTATGAAAATGTGTCATGGAAGTATCTTTTGATAGTTGTTAGTGTCATTTGCTCTTGGAACTTCTGCTCGTATCATTGCCACCTTCAACAGGAAAATCACTTCTGTCTCTTTCAGTCAGAGCCTTATATGTAAATTTATTGAAGATAAATACTTACTATTCGTCATTATTATAATAGCAAACAAAGATTACTGTTGCACAAGGAGAGGATAGCAGAACTCCCCTACTGCAACCTTGCCTAATTAGGTGAAACTTGATCTAGCCTATCTTGTTCCTGTCACAACTGTGGCCTGTCTTGTTTCTTTAGAACATCTTATCACTGCTCGTCATTACTGCTTGAATTCATACGCCAGTAGACTGAAAATACTTCATTTAAGTAGTTTTTCACTGTAGTTGTTGCACAGAAGCTGTTCTTAGGTTTTAGCTCTGCACAATATTTTTGTATTCACTACTATTTATAACTGTCCACATGAAGAATATTTTAAGGATGGTTCTTCAGAATATTATAAAAACATCGAAAGAGAAATCTTGGCTACCAGAAAAGACTGGACTTAACTCTAAAAACTGGACAAAGGACAGAATTATAAAAAAGAAGGTGGGATTACTTTGCTTTTTGTTTATTTGCTGTGAAATTAAGCATTTTGAATTTTCTTTTTGTAAAACCGAAGTGTGTCTTTATAATGGGTTAGGCTGTGTGTATGTGGGATTTTTACTTGAAGATCAGAGATTATTGCCTTGTATGGGTTTCTTCTGTATATGAAATGTCTGAAATTTTCAATTTTACCTTGCATAAATTGTTTGATTTTAAAATTATTATTATTTATTGGTTTTAATTCAGCGAAGTAGAGATCCGAGAGTAAAACAGAACAGCTTTTGATTTTTAAATCTGTTATTTAAAAACTAAAGAAGAGTTATCTTCTGTTATGTCCAATTTCCACTCTGCTGGAAGAAAAACACTTCAGACTGCATTTTGAACCCCAAAGGATGTATTCAGTCTTCACTTTTTATATTTTTGCCAAGCCAGATAACATTACATCTAAGTTTGAGTGGTTGATATTCCCTGAAAGCAATACAAGATAAACAATCAGTATTTTGTTCATACTTTGTGCTCAGTGGGAGAAAGCTGTGGCAGTCCATTCTTGTTTCACTCTATTGGAAATAAAAGGAAAGAGTAGCGCTGATTCCAGTTAGAACATAACATACGGGTGTGTGTCTGTGGATTTCCTTGTTTGTAAAATGAAAAAGTGATGTTTGGTGCTGGAAATCATCTTTATTAATTGACAAAAAGTACAGTGTCTCTAGTAAAAATACTACATTAGTTGGTTTTGTTTTGTGGTTTTGGCTTTTTGTTTGTTTTGTTTTGTTTTCTTGAAAAGTTGTAAATGAAAAGATACAAATGTCTCTTTTTATCCTATACTTTTTTGATGAGATTATTTTAAATGCAGTAGGTAGGTCAGGCTTTTCTGGAATTCAGTGGATTTTGGATGACTTTGCTGTAGCTGTTGACAAGGTCGAACAAGACTGTAGAAAGATCAGCACCTCCCTTTCCTTAACCTTGGCCAAAATATTTGTAATAATTTGAGAACACTCAGTTCTGTGATACAAATTCTGTGGGACGCTTTTGTTGCATGTGGGTTTTTAAGGCTGAGTGGTCTTTCAGGAAAATTAAGCCAAAACATCATGCTTAACCCTGCTCTTCAGTTTTGCCTTGTGTTGTCAGAATGAGCTTTCTTTCAAAGTACGTTACAGTATTGCTAATCCCAATATGCAAAAAACCTTGAATAGGACTTCTCCCCATATCCTCCACCCAATGAAAGTAAATTACTAATTTTTTTTTGTCTTTTTCATGTGTCATCTGGTTCTTGAGTCTTTGAGCAGGTGTTCTGTTTTGTAGGGTTTGGTGTTTTAAGGGGGGTTGTGTGTGTGGTGTATGGTTTTTTGGTTTGAGTTTGTGTGTGATTTTTTTTTGGTTTGGATTTTGGTTTTGTTTTGTTTTTTTTTTTAACCGTTCCTTTTGGTGAATGTCACTTTTTTTTTCCCCCGACTGGAAAGCTGAGATTATTATGTGATAAAATGATTTATCAATCTATCTGAGTCATCTTGGATTAATTTAGTTTTGTTTTTAATATATTCCCAGTTCACTTGAGTTTACTGCAAATTTTACAGTACTATAGTTGCGTTGTTCTTCAGCAACAGTCTTCCGTAATGATTTGGAAAGTAAAGGATTTAATAGTATTTTTAAACATATTATTCATATCTCATCAGCTGATGAAATGGGCAGTTAATATTTTAGGACTGTTGTTTCAAGCTTGTCATGCATTTGATGTATGATGTGCTGGTTACCTTGACAGATCTGAAAGATTTAGACCTCTGAACATTAGCACGAAGTTGTATTTGTAATCTTGTATGATGAGATGCAGTTGTAGTGCCACGGTGATTCCTCCCTCATTTCCCTGGGGTCTATGGGACCACACCTGACCCTGTACTGGGGGACCCCCTTAACTCTCTGAACCATGTGGTTTGCAGGACCCTGGGTTGGAGATGTGCTGAATAGTAGAAATGTGGACGTCGTGTTTATCAAAATAGAGCTGTCAGAATTTATGGATAAATGGACTTCATGAGAGGTGCCTGCACCGATGTAGCTATTGTTTTGATCTGAAGTCTTGCTGTCCCCTGAACGTCTGACTTTTCCTGCATATTACTAGTGTTCCATGCAATTGCAAATGCAGCATCTGCTGTAGTTTTCTAAAAAGAGTTTCAGAAGAATCCATTGTTTAATAAATTCTCGTATTAATAAGCCTAAACAATTATTAAAATAGTTATAGCAGAGGTATTTGCTAGTTTCTTAAATAGATTAGCAATTTCTTTTACTTTTAAATTTAATAATCAGTACAAAATTGGTATGTCAGCTGATTTTTAATGTTTTTTTCAAGATACTTTAGATAAATCTCATTGAAATTAGGCAGGCAGTACTAGATGAGGTATGTCATCCTAAGACTCACAGACAAAAAATATTCTAATAGATAAAAAAAAGTATCCTTGATGAAGTCAACGAGCATCAGAAAAACTCTGGGACTTCTTCAGAGCTGTCTGATTTGAAGATCAGTCTTCTGTTCTTGGATGATAGATGGCAAAGACTCGTTTGCAATAGTCCTAGAACAAATCAGAGAATACTAATTTACAGGGAGAGAATACTTGCTTTTATGTATTGAGTTGTCATGAACCTTGTAAGGGGTTTAGGAAATCCAGCATCAAGTGATTTGAGCAGAGAGTCTTTCAAAAACAGTCTCCGACTTCCACCTTTTAATAATAGTTGTGTATATCATGAAAGGCAGCATATGGCTCACAGTCTTTTAAACAGTGGAGCAAAGGAAGATTGCAAAGCCTTGGTCTGGAAAGAATAAAAATCTCTCTGTTTGTAATGTATGTTGCCTAATGGAGACACATGCTCAGGAAGAACTTGTCAGTATACCTAGAATTATCTTTGCGTTCTAATGTCTCTTACATGGTAACTAGTGTCTTGACAGTCCTTTGGTAGAATTATTTGCATGAAGGAGCAACAACAAGATCTCATGCTGTTTCTCCAGATGTAGCAATTTAGGAATCAAGCCAACAGATGCAAGGATGTTGAACTCATTCTGTAGCAAGTGCCAAATTACATTTTCCACTAGAAAACATCACAAGAGGCATGTTTTATAGTTTTGTCTAACTTCAGGTTGTGTTGCTTTAGCTAATGACGTTAAATATTGCTCTTGGACAGATTTTCTTTTAAATTAATAGTTTATTTGTAATGCAACCTCTTTTATTCCTTTAACTTGTCCCTTTTCAGCTATACCAATTTACACTTCGGTAGCCACATGTTTAGCGCCTATCTTTTAAATTAATTTATCCAAATCTCAGCTCCTGCTTGCTTTTAACAGAACCATCTGAATCTAAAAGAAGGCATTCCAATGTTGTGACAACACACAGCTTCTACAAAGATAATGTCTGGAGAGCTGGCAGTTGTTTAGTACTGTAGATTGACTGTGACTTCTAATACAACAAATTATAGCCTGAAATCAGATATAGGATTATAATGTCTAAGTGATTATGTCACTCTTGTGTCTTAGGCAGGTGCTACAAACTTAATGTTTAAGTAAGTCAGTTATTTTCTTAGCCATATTCATATCTTGCTCCTCTCAGCCTGAAGAACACCTATTCAAGTCTGTGGGTTGCTTATGTTGTTTACCCAAGTGAACTTTTAGTTGCTATTGTTTTCATTAGGTATTGTTTTCCTAGAGCTCTGGAAGTCTTTCAATTAACTACTACAATACCTTTCATTTAATAATCTGTGGATCTATCTTGCTTAGTTGAATATATTTAAATATGTGATGATAGCTGCTGTTTCCTTCCTCCAGCAAAAATGTTGGCTTATTTCTTTGCTGTACAAAAAGCCAACCACTGAAACAGTAAGACGCTTCAAATTCCAGATCTACAATTGATGCTGTAGCTTTTTATCTTTCAGTAACAAAGAGTAAGCACATGTCATAAGTATCCCTTCAGCAAATAAATATCAAGTCAGTGAAGGTTCTTGAAATAAGTAGGTGTATAGACCTTTTTGAAATAGTCTGAATCCTGTTGAATATCTGCTGTCACATCTGAAAGCTTANATGCTGTAGCTTTTCATCTTTCAGTAACAAAGAGTAAGCACATGTCATAAGTATCCCTTCAGCAAATAAATATCAAGTCAGTGAAGGTTCTTGAAATAAGTAGGTGTATAGACCTTTTTGAAATAGTCTGAATCCTGTTGAATATCTGCTGTCACATCTGAAAGCTTATGTACTGAAGAGGGCAAAGGCAACAGTCCTGAAAGTCTGGAGAGGAAATATCTGTGGGTTTTGTCAGTTATTTAAGCCATTGCATACATGTAGGCCTTATAAAAATGTAGAAAAATATTTTTTAAGGATTTCTTTTAGTGTTATGCTTCCACATTTCTGTAAGAGGAGTTTTTTTTTTATTAAAGTTATTTCCGTGCTCTAGCAACAGCAGTAATTTTATACACCATCACTAAGTCTGTTCGTACAACTATTGTCTGACAAGACTGTTTTTTTTCTCCTGGTTATGTTTTCTGTAGCCAGGTTGTCTTGTGCAGAGCCTGATGAAGGTGAATCTCAAGGTGGATCAATTGGATTTTTTTCTTTCAGTGATTACGAAACAGCAAGTTAATGCAACTAGTGTATGAGCTTATGCAGAAAATGCTTTTGTGAGATAAATACAGTTAAAGTACATTTAAGCAACATTACATTTTCAGTTTTGATCAAAATTGCAAATGTTGTCCAAGAATAATATTAGCTTGTTTGTATTTTTGAGTAACCTTATAAACGCTTATCAGTAGTGAAATTCATGGTGTTAACATTTGTTAGTAGCCCATAGCTGAATGCTATATGTTTTTAGTGTCTGAGACTTGCTCCCAATTTTGTGGATTCTTTTGCAGGCCATGCGGAAGCAGTTGGCTTCAAATTTGAAAGTGTGGTAGGAAACGTGCTGTCAGTTTCACAAGTCTGCATTTTGGCAGAAAACTTGCTCATTTTTGTATTCTTTGCAAACAAGTCTGTTGGGTGCACTACCTTTGTCAAAAGCCATCACAGAGCTTTAAATTTTGGCCTGAACTCAAGGTTTATACAGCTTGGATGTGAGTAGGATGTGAGGAAATGTGTTCAGAAATGCGGAAATGGAATGCAGTTATTTCTCGCCCCATTTATGGGGAACAGGAAAAGATGTTAAAGGAAAGAAATCTCCTGATGAAAAAGACAGTAATCGATAATAATCGATTATAAATTTGCTGTATGTCTCTTATTTGAAGTAACTGATAAACATATTGCAAGAAATTCTTCAACAGATCTGTTTTTAAAAAGAAGAGTTTCATTCTGAAGGTAAATAATCATTGGAACGAAGCATGCTAGTGAATGATTCTATGATTACTTGTTTATTAGATGGACTTTAAGTGTTTCTTTTTAATATAGGGAAGTTAAATGATTTACAGTTATTACTGTTTTTCTGGGGTTTACATATGATAATCAACACCAGAGATTTATTTGGGACTTGTTTGTTTTGAAATCACAACAGTATAAAGAAATACTTATGACTTGAGTCAAGGATGTATCTTTAGATGGCTTTAATTAAAACAGTTTGGTTATAATTTCATAGTCTGATTTCTTTTAAAATTTAATCCGTTAAAGCTTCACCTAATTAAGTCTATAATCTTAAAAAGGTACAGTGTTTATGCTGCAAATAAAATTAAAATTCTGCTTTAGTGCTTGAAATATATGCAACTAGAATTTCTACAGCTGTAGCTGATGCAAGATTTATGTAATGGCATGAATTCCAGGCAAGCAAACTTGCATGAGATAGTTGATAATTTGTAACTTTTTTTCTGACCGTTTTACATGCAGAGTTGTGCATATTAGTATGTCTTACCACCAAAGGGATCATTTTTCACCTCTTCACATTTTGCTTGCATCTCATTTTGTAATTTTTCTAGTAATTGAAAACTTCAGTCTTAATCAAAGATGGGGCTTGGACATTTCAGTAAGGTATGATTTTGGATGTTTCAGCTGAAACTGTGTTATAGTAGCACTATATATATAGCAAATTCCTGGGACTCCCAAGTCAGCAAAATCAAGGATGGCAGTTATCAAAACTTCTTGGAAGATGTTGATGTCTCTGTTGGGCAAGAGAGATTTACTTGGAAGAAGTGTCTTTTCTTTGCTGATTGTTCTCATGTTGGAGTTGTAGGCACTGCTAAGTGCTCTGAAATGGCAAAGCACAAGATTGTGAATGGATTTTTTAAAAATCTTTATTAGGAGAAAATGCATAGTGAGAAGATAATGCCTCCCAGTTCCCGTGAAACAGAAAGAATGAAGTTGGCGTTACTATCAGAAATGTGTTTTGTACTTTTAAGTTCATTGTGTGTCAACATTTTAATAATAAACATTTCATGTATTTGAAATGTCTGATCACTACTCTGCTAGAAGAGGAGGGGGTTCAAAATTGCTTTGTTGTTGTGGACATAAAATAGGCTGTATGCAGTAAAAGTAATGATCATCTTATCCGTTTTTGCCAGGAACCCTGGTTTTGAGTGGGAACTCAAAAACTGGTTTAGTTAAAGAACAGTTATATGTAAAGTAAAAAGCCAGCAGAGCAATTTCCTGTCTTCATCCCTAGAACTCACTATTACTCTTTTTCTAGTTGAATATTTGACTGTTGGTATTAGAAAATAATCTCAGACTTGTTTTAAATTCTAATGTTTCAGCATGTCCTGAAATAGTACTTATCTGATTGCTTTCTGATAGCTTAAAGAATTGGTTTTTTTACAAGTAGGGTATCAGGAGATACGTACTTATATGAACTGTGTTAGCCTGAAACACCAGTATTTATTGTTTGAGCTGTCTGAGATATTAAATTAGTTTGGGCATAAGGCAGTGGAGGTGTAAGTGTACGATTTCTTTCTTCTCAAGCACCAGTGTTTCAGGTCTTGGTAGCATAAGGTAATCATTGAGTAAGATGTATTTCTTGTCTCCACAAAAATCATTGTTAAAGAGGATCTAATTATGTTCTAATTATGATCTAAAGTATACCTGTTCTTTTTAGTTCGGGATATTAGCTGAAGATCAAACAAGTTGTATTTTTTCAGTAAGATTGTAGAAAAATTATAAAGAAAAGACTTCATTCAGCAGCTGAGGTTTTAGCTTTCTAGGCTATTTCTTCACTGAGAAACAACATGCTACATCAGCTGCCATCTTCTGTTCTTATGGTGGTGGTCTAGTTTCATTCCAGTCGTAAGTAATTGCATTGTATTAGGGGAGTGCAACTGAAGTTGTGAAACTCAAGTAGGGAAGTCAAGGTGATTTCTAAGACAGCCTGAAAAAAGCTCATATAGGACAAAGGACATTAGACTCATTTGAAAGATTAATTCTTTCTATAGAGTAGCATGTAAGGCATTTAGTTGTGGCCCTGTGAGATCTTTGCTGTGGTAGACGAGTTATGAATGTATCTCTGCCGCACAGCTCTTGGAATCTTGGTTTGGGATGAAGTAAGAGAAGAACTGGACAGTTAGAGAAGTCTTAAGTAGATGAAACAATATTCATCAACCTGATTGGAAGCGCTTTTCAGCATAATGACAGCTTACTTGTGTCTAATATGTTTTGTAGCCAGGACAGCAAAGAGGGGTCTTCAAGGAAATTAATGAAGTCACTTTGCAGGTGCACATAAGGCATGATGAACAAAACAGAAGAAAGCATAAAAACACCTGTTTAGCACATGGAGAGTAGAAACTGGTGTAAAGGACCAATCAGCATCAAGTTCTTGATACAGAGTGAAAAATGATAGGGGAAGAAGATTCCACTTGTGGTTGCTCATAGGCAAGTTTCCAAACTGAGAGCATTAGCTGGACCAGTTGAGAGAAAAAAAAAATTGCCTGTGTCTTACATACTGTACGGGAGAACTAGAGACAGATATGAGACATAAGACTGAGAAAATGATTGGTGTCAAAGATGCTTGTATTACAGTTCATAGTGATAGGTACCTGTGTGTTATGATGAGTATGAAATCTAGGGAGTTGTTGGAGAACATGGTTAAGAACTGTGTTACAGCCATATGGAACTTGAATTGATAGATTGTCAAGATTGTCAACTTTTCAGCTTCCTTAGCAAGGGATCAGGTCTAGAAAGATAAACTGTGTCATCTCCGTGGATAATGCCTATTGAAATTTTTGTAGGTGACATTATCCACCTGTAGAAAGAGAGGAGATAATAAGCGAGGATAAAGATCTTGTGGATTTATCCCTCTTTTGTACCTCCTTGGGAAACTGCAGGGATGTTTAAGTGTGTCCTTTTCATAACACAGTAAGTGTGGTTGGAAGAGGAGAATTAGGATGGGAATGGAGAAAGGGGAGACAACATACGAAGAGGAACATGTACAACTATTTGACAAGCATCTGTTGGGCAGAGAAGATTTGGGTAGAGTACTGATTCTGAGGCTTTCCTAGGAGGAGGTCGTCTGTAAGCTGAGAGATGAGTGAGATGATAGAGTGGTTCTGAAGGCAGGTTGTGATGTTTGATACAGCTTATCTGGCATGAAAAAGACCTGAACTGTGAAGGCATATACTAGAGTTTGGGAAGAGGTTAAAAAAAAGAGTAAAAAGACATGTGAATTGATGAAAGTTGGAATAAAGCCATTGGTTTGGTAGCAGGAGCAATAGAGGAGAGTAACAGACAGGTAACATTCTTGTGTGGGTTGAGGAGAAGGAGGGAAGTGTAAGATTTGGAGCTTAGTATTCATTGTGGAAAAAATATATTGTTTAGAAGCCCTGAGGTGACTTGCTCATGAGAGTTGAGTTGATCCTATTGTGTAACATTGTGTCCAAGTATTAACAGTTTTGAATGATTGAATTGAGAGATTATCAAAGAAATGCTCCAACGGTTACGATCTCATTTTACAAGATGGGTTTTATACAGTTGTTCCTATTTAGGAATCCATTTAAATGAGAAATCAAAGGATTTATTGGTTCTCCAGTGTCCTAATCTTTGCCTAAGAATGTTTTTTTCATAAATCTAAGTAATTTACTTCAGTGGGTGTGTTTCATGTGTATGCTTCACTTGTATTCTTCAGCAGCAAATTTCCAGGCTCCATCAATGCTTATTTGTATTTTATCACTATGAAATACCTCTATTCTCATTCCATCCCTACCACGAGTAGAGATAGCTATGACACTGACTTGAAAACCTAATTAATATTGCAATATATTAATAATGTTCAATATTTTGAGTCTTCCTGTGTATGTTTCAGGACATCTGTTTCACAGCACAGTGAAACAGTTCCTTTGGTGTTATTCAGACAACCTGTTAAAAATAAGACCTTACTTAGCCAAGTTTGCTTAAGGAGTAGTCTGACAATAGTTGGCTACAGTACCTTGTCTCCTCGTTAGTGAGATACCTTTCCCGAGGCTGTCTAGCAGATGATATTGTGAGTGACACCTAGCTTTGGAGAAGACAGTACTGGTGCAGTCGGAGCTGAGAGAAGAAAGTGGTGTGCTCAAGGTACAGCAAATTTTGACCTGGTCTTACAAAGGGGACTGAGTTTATATATTGGTTGGGGTCTGAATTTATGGAGACTTGGCTGAGATGTATGGGATAACTCACACCTCCAAGGCTTTTCTTTCTTTTTCAGCTTGTCTGCAGATGCAGACAGATAATCTTGAATACATGAAACAACACTGGCCCAGAAGATTTATCTTTACAGCAATAAAAATATTGAAACCATGTAAAACCACATGATGTTAAACCATTCTATTTATCCTTTCATAACAAGATAACAGGTCTTTCAGACAAATGATAAAGAGGCAGTATGCATCATATGACTTTAATAAAGCCAGGGTCTCTTGGCATTCTTGTGAAGTTTGGGAAACTTGGGTTTTATTTTGAAGTTGCTATCTAGTGTTATGGGGAAACTGTATTTACACGCTGGCATTAATATTCTCTGTCAAACTAGTGTTGTTTAATTTAACTTACTTAATTTACTTATTATATATTCCTTAAGTTCAACTGCAGATGAATTAAAAAGGAAAACAAAGTGTTTTTTATCAACTCTTTGGCTGGGAGAAGAACTAGTGTGTTTAAATAGTGGCAAGGAAAGCTTTGACTAGACTTTAAGAAACTTCTCCTTGCAACAGGAATCCTGGATTTCTGGGGTGGATGGCTTAAGGAAGTGGTGGAATTTCCATCATGAAAGGCTTTCCAGAACAGGTTAAACAAGCATCTCTGCAGAATAGTGTAGGTATAGTTGATCCTGCCTGAGGCCAAGAGACTGCATTAGATGACCTCTTAAGATTTCTTCTAAGCCTATTGTTTTATGTTCATATATGACTCTTTCTTCTTAAACATGAGTTCAAATTCCACTACTAGATTCCACATCAGATATTAATTCTGTAAAAGATTCCACAGCCACTGAATATTGAGACTAGGTCTGAATCTTCTACAGGGGAAAATTAACATTGTAAGCTGTTTACAGTAGGTGGTTACAGGCACTTTCATTATTATTTGTGGCTGCGTCCTGTAGCTTCCTCCTAGCTTGTACTATAGCTTTAACTATAGCTTCCTTTAATACTGCTGTTGGAGAAACTCAGGGGTGAATTCTAGTATATATTACAGCCCTGGATGACTGCTTCTTGTGTTGAAGTGTGGTTATTTGAAAACTTCAGGATACAGTGTACAAACTTGGCAGGCTGAGAGAGAGTAGAAACATGGACTAAAATAGCCTGGAGGACTGATGAGGAGACTGAGAACTTGAAGCCTGGGCTTTCTTGGAATTTGTTGTGTGCCTGCTTCTAAAGTAGATAGGCTGCTCTCACTCAGTATCTAGCTGTTACTAATGCAAGTCTCCAGTTTGGTACATGTATATGTCCCACAGATGAAAGTGTTATGAATGTTTTTAAGAACTACCTATGTAAATTGAAGCACAGCTCTGTTTGAGTGGAGAGTGCTCATTTAGTGAAGAGCTTTTAAATAATTATGTTTAATCTTAGTGGTTCAATATGTGATGCTATATTTTATTCACTGGAAAGATCTGAAAGAACTTTCTTTGCAGACGAAATTACTAATTTTGTCACATTCATTCAGGACATCTATTATTATGGTATCTTTGTCTTTTAAACATCATGTTATCTGTTCCATCCCCACGAGTTTACAGAACAATATTGTGATTACAGATGGGAAATTAAGGTGCAGAGAGATAGAACAGCTAAAAAGTATTTGTTTAATTTTAAGCAGGAGCTTAGGGTCAGGTATCTTTCAGAGGATTTAGCATAACATAGGAATACTTGTCTTTGAAGACAACCTTTATAGATCCTCAACTAGTCTCACTCAGGAAAAACTGAATCACTTTAGCATGATTGTATTAGGACTTTATTTCTTGGTAGAATGTTTTTTATCTTTTCTTTCTTACAAGCTTCTCAGCTGTTAACTATATGCTTCCAGCTTTTGCAGTAAATTACATGAGGGCCTACAGAACAAATCAGTTGAGAATACGGCATAAGGCATCCCCCCTTAATATGGGGAATGTAGCAAATGAACGTATTTTTAATGATCATATCATAACACACATGCACCAAGGGGGTGAGGTGGGTTTAGTTTATGTGCATGGTTTTGAGTGTTCAGTGTTGTAGCAAGTTACACCTGTTAATATGAAGATGGATGGGAGTATCTCTGGATATATGTATTTGTGCACACATTTATTTAAGGTGGAGCAAAGAATTTGAACAGAAGTTAACATCGACCCAGATTAGTAGTAGCTCTTAATGCTAGGCTTTTTCCTTTATAGATTTCATCCCACTTTTTCTTCTTTCTGTTTTCCTTGGTGTCAAGTGTTCTTGAATGTTGTTTGCAGGGGGAGGGGAAGAAAAACTTTTCTGTTTTGTGGCTATTTTCCAACTGGAATAGCTGGGAGCAGTTACTAGAGGAAAAGTAGTCTTTTGATGTTGTAACTCTGAGTGAAGAGAGCATGCTTGGTACCACTGTGGGGAGGTTGCATGTACAGTCTGATCAACACAGCAGGCTCGGGGGTGTGGGGCTACAATAGTACAGAAAGAACTGACTTGCCAGAGGTTTTTAGCTCTACCAAGTACACTAAGCAAATACAATCCCTTGAAAAATGAGACTTTCTTCCTTCTTTTTTTTTTTCCCCAACACTGAGGCTTACCATTTAACCAAAGGCTTACAATGCAACCAAATATAACTATCTTCAGACAAATTGCAAAAATTATGTCCCTCATGCAAAGGGTCGCCCACTGTGAAGCTTCAGGTTACTTTGCCAAAGTGTGTATTTATTTGCAGCGTTTAAATGCTATGATTTCAAACATCTAATGTAGTGAACTTCTTCCTTCCCTCCCAGCTTTATTTTCAGATAGAACTAAACCATTTCAACTGAAGCTTTTTTAAAAAAATGTCAATTCAATGCACAGTCAAAAAAAATTCAACACAAAGGACTAAAGCTTTGGCAAAGTTACAAGAAACTGAAAACTATTTTGATGGTTCATGATAGCCAACCATAAGCATACATTTTCATTTACAGGGGGATTGTAACTCTTACCCACAATCTTGTTCTTGTAAATTTTTTTCTAATATTCTGCTACTTTTCTTTTTTTCTTTCAGATGATATTAACTGTGTTTCTGAGCAACAATGAACAGATTTTGACAGAAGTTCCAATTACACCAGAAACAACTTGTCGCGATGTAGTAGAGTTCTGCAAAGAGCCTGGAGAAGGAAGCTGCCATCTGGCTGAAGTTTGGCGTGGAAATGGTAAGTAATATGTTCAGTAGAAATTGAATTATAAAAAAGGTAAGACTTACTCTTCAATGCTAATGATTTCAAATTGTACTTTGATTTTTTCTAGCAAACTTTGATGCAAAGCATGGTAATTCAATATCTTTAGAGACTAATGCAATTCTTGACTTTTTTTTTTCCTCGGTTCTCTTCCTCAGCATGGAGTATTTGATAAAATGCATGTGTAAGATACGTCAGTATTTTGTATTTCAGTTTTTCAAATTATGTAAACAAAGCATCCAGTGTCGCTATCTTAAAAGAAAAAAATCGTAATGTAGGAGTATTTTCACTTCTAGAAGCCATTTATTTCAAATAGGCATACAGCATATATAGGATGAGAGGGTATTTAAATGACAATATGGAATTTCAGTGTTCTTCTCTTATAGTAAGTAGGTGCAGATCAATACCCACATTCTTTCCAGTCCAATTTCCTCGTTATTAGACATGTGAACACAACCTGAAATTTATGAATGGGTATAGATTTTCCCCTTCTGTATCATGAATAGCAGATGTTCTAGAGACAGAATTATGCCTGAATTGGACATGGTATCTCAGCTTTGGTCCCATTATAATCAATGGAGATCTATATATTACTGTGAATAGAACATGGAGATCACTGATTTCAGCTATTTGTTGTCTATCTGATTTTGAGCATCAGAGCTCACACAGTTTTCTGAAGTAGACATCTACGTACTGACACCTAAGTTTAGGAGCAGAATCCTGCCCAAGTCTCCTACCTATTGAATGAGTCTGTCAAACTCTTCAAAATGGGCTTGTGGCTCCAAGTTTCTTTTAAAACTTGCATGAAGGTGCTTTCACAAATCTAGCTTCACTTGCTGAATACCCAAGGTGGTAATTGTATAGATCTATTCCATTGACAGTATGGAACAAAAAAGACTTGAGAGAATGAAAGAAAAAATGAAACAGTCGCATATGTTTCTGGATCTCTGAAACAGGCCTGTACTGTCAGCAAAAAAGATGTCCTGCACACTGGTTTTAAGTCTCTCTGACAGGAATTTCAGCACAAGCATTTTGTCTGTTCTTTTTAAATATAGAATACTGTTACAAAATCTATGTGTTGGTCGCCTCAACTTCTTGCCCCAAAGTCTGGGGTACATAAATTTCTCAGTAAAACAACCTGATTTTTTTTTAATAGAGTATAAACATGATATTTTTTGCTTCATCTGCTCCTCAGAGCTAAATTGAACTGTTTCCCTTGAAGTTTTTAAAAATAATTTTGCCCAGACCAGAGATCTGATGTAGAAAACAAGAGTCTAAACAGTTAAATGCAACAGTTACAACAACAAACAACTTAAACTATGGTTTTGAGTGGGAAGTGTGAAGCAATTTGCAATGAAACTGCAGCATGTTGTGCCAGTGGAAGAGTATTTTTTCTCTTCTATTGCACTGTCTTTGACCCCAAGCCCTTATCTTCAAGAGAGATCTACAAATCTTCTTTCAAAACACATTTTGGAAAGTAAAATTCAGAACAGAAGTTAATACAGAAAATCATGGGTTGAATAAACGCATTAAGTTTTGTCACACACCATAAGTGGTCTGTTTTCTTGGTAGTCACTCCATGTTGCACGGATGACAAATCAAGCTTTCTCCATAAGAGAGAGCTATCATACCTGTCCTCTGAATGTGGTTAACTCCTCCATTGTACAGATAGTCACACCCTCTTTTAGGTAGCCCAACTGAATAATACATGTCTACTCAAATTCACAGCAGTGGGGCTTGTAGATTGTAGTTTTATTATCTGATACAAAAAACAGCTGTGTGCCCAAAACTTTCCCATTTCCTAAACTGTATCAATCTAACAAAATACCGTCTTTTCTAATAATCTTCCTCTCCTGAATGTGTATCTATAAATATATATATAAATATATATAAACACTTACAAATAAATGAGAAACACTTCTTTTTCTTTTTAGAGGGTGACAGAGACCGTTGGTCTTCTAGAAAATTATTGTAAAAATCAATTCAAGTTTGGCTCCAAAAATTATGTAAGATTTCTAGAGTTTAGGGGAAGATTACAATAGCTTAGCTGTTGGAAACCATATTTGTTTATTTATTATGTTAACTGTTCTCTGTTTGCTTTTGTGTAGCAAAGAAGTGGTTGAGGAGCTTCCCAAGAATTGTAAAATAGTTTAGGTATTGTTGTATTAGAGTTAAGAAACTGTTCCTCCTCAGAGCTGCGTGGCGTAAGCATTTGTTTTATTCGCATTAGATTTTGTATTTCATTCTCAATTCCCCCTCCTTTCCAGTTTCTTGAGATGAGTAATAGTTGAAAAAGTCAATAGCATACGTGCCTGATATATCAGTCACTTTGTAGCACCTTGTCCTTTGCCAGTTTGAAGCTTCCTCATTTTGCACAGATTTCTCATGCTATAACAGGAAAAAAACCCCACAGAATATTCTTCCTCATTCCCCAGCTATTGCAAATCGCAGTTTGTAAGGAGGTTGAAAGACAGATGTGATGCCAGGGACTTGTAGTATGTTTCAAGAGAGAATGGATTTCAACCTTTAAATCACCCAGTGATCAATTATTCACTTCATTTACATCTGGAGTGCCCTTCAGCAATTGGTATTAATTGGTCTTCCTGAATGTAGTTGTAACATAGAGGCAAGTGACTGTGAAAGAAATAGTTGTTTACTACAAGTATAGTTCTGCAAACCGAATGAGTCTTTCCTGATCTTGCAGTGAACTCCTCCGCTATGGAGATATAATCCATCGCTTTGTAATTTCAAGTATAGCAAGCATAAATGTGTTTATTACAAATGGCATGGTACTTGTGATTAAAACAGATTCTGAAGTCTGAAACTCACTTTGTTGAAAGATTTTTGCAATTCTCTTCTAAAACATGGATGCAGTATCTGTGTTCTGGCCTTTCGGGGTGTTTCAGTAATTTCAGAATACTTAAAACTAGTCCATCCTCAAAACTTTTTCTTAAAAGGAAAGGAGTCAAGCTCAGTTCTTGAAAGTCTTTCAAAATTTTGATCCAACTTAAAATCTAAGGCAGTTTTTGCAAATAATTATGGATATATGCATATATCAGTTTTCCACTTAGTTATTAATGAAAACAAACATTCTGTAGATAATTTCTTAATGTGTTGTTAAATTATAGGGATCCAAACTGTTCATTTTTACTCTACACCTGTTCTCCTATTTCATCTTTTCTTCATGCTCTTCTATTTAAACTTTAATTTTTTGAAGTTTGAAATAGTATTACGAAAACAATTATTGACAAATATGTCTGAAGCTATAACTGGGAAAACTTTAACTGCAGGTTTTTTGTTTGTTTTGGTTTTGATTCTTAAAGAAGTATTTCCAGAAAATACCTCTTTAACCTCTCCTAACTTACAGCAAGTACAAGATCATGCTTTCTTCCTGCAATTTTTCTGGATTTAAAGGATTTAAACTGTAGGAAGGAAGGGAGACTTCAATTCTCATCATGTCTTGTGTCCAGTGTTAGTGTCCATTTCTTCTTCCTCTTTCTTTTCTGAACATGTTTCACGTAGCTAAGTTGCACAGAATTATTAGTGCTTCTTCATTTTTCCTTTCTCTGTTTCAGTGATGATGATGTTGCTGTTATTACTTTAACCTGTTTTCTGCGTGGTTTAGGGCAACATATCCCAAATTGTTTTTGTGGAACAATTGCAAAAGTAGTAGAAAATGTCTTTCCAATTTCTCTCTGTGATCGTGTCTGAAAAACGTTAGCCTTGATTCTTCAAGGTACATTATGTAAATTAAACCTTTTGTTTTGAATAGCTCCTAGGATCAGGACCTTACTTTTAATGGGAGACCAGCCTAACCAGGAGTGATGCTGCAGCCACTCCTCACCATTCCAGAATTGGCCCAACCCTGTTCAGACATCCAATTTCCTGGCACTTTGTTATCAAGCTTTGGTTATTGCTAGGTTTACCAAGCAATTTTTCTATTTGAGAATAATTGCTAAAGATTCTTATCTTCTGTGTCCTAAAGTCTCTGAACTAAACCATTTAAATATTTTTACACTCTGTGATCTTTAGAAGACTCATGCTGCAATTTTAGTGGATATGCTTCAAAGCATTTGAAATCTTACCTTACTTTAGAAGTTGAAAAACCTGAAAGTCATGTTTTTAAAATTCCTTTTCAAGAACTGAGTTGTAATAAGCCTCTGACCTTATTCTTGTGTTCATAAATGCTATTGACAGTTTTTCTTGGAGCCCACTCGAATGGGGAACAAGAAAAAGAAAAGCATCTATTTTTTTAAGTTCAGGTGTTGTGATTTTTTTTTTGTTGGGTGCGGGGTGCGGCGTGTTTAGGAAGATAAGTAACCAGTCAACTGATTAATATAATTAGTTTGTGGTTTAAATGATCCTTCCCCATTGACAGAATCTAGATCTAACTGTGGCTAAACTCTGTTAATCACTGCACCTATTTTATGTGACAGATTTTAACAAGATGCTTTATTGTATCAAATGCATTGTGAATCAAGTGATGAAAATACATTGTTCTTTAAATAATACTATGAAGTATCACAAAGAGTATCAAGACATATATACATTTATATAGTTCATAATGCATATGAGTTTAGGTAAATTTCATTATAAACAGGTGTATTTGTGATGTGGTTTTTCCAAGCTTTCCCCAGGATACCTGTTATGTCTCTGAAACGTTCTATCTTCTTGTGTCAAATGGGTTCAGTGTGAAGTGGGTAACAAATTGTTAGTGGTGCTCTGCCTGGTAGGAGATACTGTGGTTTGAGTTTTGAGGGCAGAGAGCATTTTACTTTTAACAATGAAGAACGCAAACTCCACCTTTTGGTTTCCATTCAAGCCTGATTTTCTGTACTAATATTGGTTTGACACGTTGCTGCATGTAGGAAAGCCAATTAAATCTCCTCTAGTATATTTTTATTCTACTTAGAAGATATCTTCTAATTCTATGCTTAGTATTAGATGTTAAAAGAGAGATTTCCTTTCCTTAATGAAAACATTTTAAAATAAATGCAAGTATAATTGTGGAAACAGTGAAAACTTTTGAAAGGTATTTTGATTTTGAGATACTAAATATATAGTGTGCAGCCTCTTAGGAATATA
>VZSC01009134.1:127283-186428 GCA_013398225.1 Steatornis caripensis
AGCATCTTAGGAATATAATATATTCAAACAATTAGGTAGAAATAACTACTCTATGAGAATGTTTTATGTTTCTTTGAGGGAAAACAAAGAGACTGACTGCTGCTGACTTAGCCTTTCTTTGTTTAAATATTTGTAAGTAATTCCACTTATACTGGAAGTTAATGTCTGGCATAGTGTATTGGAGTGGGAGCACCTTCTCAAGTTCTTAGGAGATGAAATGTCAATATAATCATAAGGCTTTCAGTCTGAGTGGAAACCTGGAGGTCCAAATCAAATAAATCATTTTAATATTAGAACAAAATATCCATCTGGTGATGATGGGGAGCAAAAGGTGAAAAGATCAGCATTATGAAAAAGGTTGTGATGAAGAATTCCTAAGTTATAGTTTCTAAACACTAATATTTTTTGTATGGTTTTGCAAACTAGTTATGTTATGCAAACGGTTATGTTAAAGTAACAGGCTAGTTTTTAATACAGTGCAGTCTGTTAGTGCCCGTTTCTTTGGCTTTATGTAAGACAGATTACATTGGATAGATTGAATTGCTACCAAAAAGGATGTTCTGATTCCTAATGAGAGTTTGGTAAAGCTTTGCTTAATTTAAAATAGTTGTGATAAGTTTTTTCTTCTTGTACTTTTAGAACGTCCCATACCCTTTGATCACATGATGTATGACCACCTACAGAAATGGGGTCCCCGCAGGGAAGAGGTGAAATTTTTTCTTCGTCATGAGGAGTCACCAGCTGAAAGTAATGAACAGAGTAAGTACACTTATCCTGCAGTGTTGCTACGTAAACATACTTAAAAGATTTCTCAAGTGAGTTTGATTATCAGTTCTTTCAGTAAACCTTAGTATATATATGTAATACAACTTCCTTATGCCAAAGCCATTTTGAACCTTCCTCAGTGGCACATTTATTCGTGTTCTCAAATTCCCTTCTCTAGAATAATTTCTACCAGTCTGTAGAGTAATGTTTTTCTAGTAAGATACTGATCCAAAAATGTTGGTTGGTATTAGAGGCTGTCTTGTTGAGAGAAAGTTCTTACATTTTGAGAGGGTGGAATTGTTCTTTTTGACTTCCTGTTCTCTTTCAGTTGCCCCAGAGAAAGGACTCAGTAAACTACTTTGCCTCCTTTAGAAACTAAAATCTATTTGACAGACATCATTGGCAGAGGTCTCAGTGGCTTTAGTTTCTCAGCACGTCATGTAGTTATATTTAATAGTGGTGATAATATGCACCTTGAAAAATCACTGATCTGCTTGGTTCTACAGGAAGAGTGTTTATAAACAGTGCCATATTAAGTGGAGCTTTCTTAAAAGACTGGAATAAAAAAAGATTAGTTTTCTGATCAATACTAGTATAGACTGTCCTTGAGGCTGTGCATTATGTACTTCATGGCTGTCAGACTGTCTGAAGGATAGGAAAGATATCTCGAAGTGAGATGTGTATCTGCATGCTCAGATTATCCTCATTCATTCAACTAATCTGACTACTTCTAACAACCAAATTTCAAGTCTTGGCTGAGTCCTTACTGCCTTGAGCTGGGGTTTCTTTTCATATTTCTAAGTGGTTCCTGGTTGCTTTGAATGCCAGAAGCAGCAGGCCCAAGAATGTGTGAGGGATTTTTGTATTAATTAGACACTTTGTAAAATACTCAGTCATCCTTTGGGCAATACAAATTTAAAGTATGTTGAGAAATTTAAGATACATCTGAAGCCACAGAGTTTCATGTACAAGGAAAATGTTGCTTCCGAACCCTGCATGCAAGGCTTTTTAATGAATCATTGACCTATGGATCAATTTGTAGATTAAAGTTGTTTATAAGGCATTAGAAAAGCTTCCTTTACTTTGTTTGTTTATAATGTATTCAGCTGAAGCTACTGCTTCTTGTGGACACAGAAATAATGAAACTTCAGTAGTCACACTCACTCAGTGCGTTCCGTTTCATGACATCATTGCCTAAACACAAGTCAAGAAAAGTAGAGCTGCATGTCTGTACTTTTAACAGAGGAAGTTTGTGAAGTAAATGCTTTATTTCTACTGACTTCACTGTTTACAAAGAATAGCCTAATAAGAAAGAGTTGGAACTAACAGAATAAAAATTCACAGGTACAAACTTTCTATAAAAGTTCCTGAAAAGAACAGATTCAAGAGTGAAAACCATTTGTGTTGAAAACTGAACTTTGCACTAAGAATGATACTTTCCTTTTAGGTGGACGTCAAGCCCAAAATCAAAGAAATGGCATAAATATACCCGTAGAGAAACGTACAGAGAACGGGGTATGTAATAAATCCTACAGGGTTTGGATCAATTCCACTCTAACATTTGATGTTTTTAAAATTCTTGTTTTTCAAGATCTGTTGTGGTGGGAAGTAGTGGAAAATGTTTGGATCTTGTTCTGTTTTGTTTGTTTGCTTTTATAAAGTAAAAGGGAGAATATGGCTTTTTCGTGAACTACTCTATATTTTCTTTCTAGAAAGAAATTCATTTATGTGATGTGAGAAGCCCCCAGAGTCTTATTAATTACTGCATTTTCTAATCTGTTTTCCTCTGTCTTATTCATCCTGTGTGAAGGAAAAAACTAGCTACATTATTCTTCCAGGCTAGTATTGCCTGTCCAGACATCTTTTCTTGTTTGATTTATCTCACTGGTATTATTCGTGACATACTGACATTAATTCATGACATAGTCTCATGTGTTAAAACTTGAGAATGTATCTATTCATTGGGATGTTTTCAGATACTGGTAGAAGAGGTTGTGTACACCTCAGAGCCACCTCTTTATACTGTTTTTTATGCACTTGTTTAATTTCTGTACCTTTTTTTTTTTTTACTAAAATATTACTAGGTTTCTAATTTAAAATACATATTACATAGCTTAGGCAACCTGTTTGGTAGCATTCAGTGAATCCTGGCTTGAACATTCTCACTTTAACAACTAAAACGTAGTACATCTCTTTCAAAATTACCATGTCTTAAGAGCCTTCTACTCCTGAGCTGAAATTCAATTTACTTTCTTCTTGCTCTTCTCATCCTCAGTACTAATGAAGACTCTACAGAGCATATTCTGCTCTCATTCACTCAGAGCCATTCTACTGTCTTTTCTGAGGCACTATGGCTATATTTGACTGTTTTAAAACATTTTAAAATTTCAGTGAAGGATTTGAGCTCACCAGTTCGTAGTTGTATTGACTCTGTGAAGCACTGTCAATTTCTAAATACCCGTGGAGCTCTTTCTGAGGGTAAATAATTGGCATCTAAAATTCACACACACACACACATGCACGCTTAACTTTGCAGCAACAAAGTTGTTCAGTCAGTTTGCAGCTCTTAGCAGCTTGTTTTGTGTATGGCATGTGGGCCTAGTGGAAGGATTTTTTTACCCCTATTCAAAACAGTTAATCATGTACTGCTTTCTACTTTCCTTTTCTGTAGAGAACAGTAGCTGATATCCTCTGCTGCACAGATCCGTTTATCCTGCTTCCATTGTCATACTGACAATGTAGTGAGATCATAGTACTATAATGTGCTAGGGGAACATAACTGTTTCATCGCCTCCCCGATCTATTCTTCCATGTATGTTGTAGCACATATACTTCATTTGAGTCACAATATCTTTGGAAATTAGAACTGGCATGTGCAGTATGCCTTATCTCACCTCTTGGCAGCACTAAAGTTTATGATAGTGTGGCTTTGTGTTTAGTTCAATTTTCTGTTAGTTTTTATGGGTTAAGCTCAAACCTGGTAACTTGAACACTGCTACCTGTGTGTCATTCAGTATATATTTTTTAAAAAACCCAAAAGTTTGTCCACAAAATTAAAATTTGTTAGGAAACTGATCACTTTAGAATGGACTTTTACCAGGTTTAAAAAACTATTAAAACACAAGAAAGACTAAAACCCAAAGGGGTTATATTTATGTAAATTGTGATGGGTTCTATGCCAAAAATAGTACAAATCAGGTCTTGAAAGCGTCTAAAACTAAGATTTCCCAACTGTACCAAGTTTTTAAACCAGAGGGGGAGGGGGGAAAAGAGGTAGGTTCAGGATCAAGGATTTAATCAGCTTACACTTACGTAATGCATTAGGCTTATTCATTGTTACTGGCATGCTGAATGTTAGACTAGCCCTTAAATCAGTACAAACCAATGGAACATTGAAGACAGCTCAAATCTTACCAAATTTTCTTCATTCAGGTATATTTTTATTATGTGTACTGCTTTAATGATGAAATAATTGATTTTTGCTTAATGTCTGTATAGAGCTCAAAGTGTGACATGCATAGAAAACTTCAAGATGAATGTTTGCTTTAATGTTTGAATCAATAGTCTTTGAAAAAATGATGGGCAATCTGATTGGAATTCAATTTGCATAATTCTATTAATTGGCATTTTGTCATACGCAGTAGGTTTTTTTGTTCTTTGAAACTGTATGTACTTGATCAGCAATTGTTAAATAATGGTTAGCTTAAAATAACATTATATAAATGCTTAAATTTCATTAGATTATCTTCCAAATAAAGATTTAATGTTAAAAATAGAATAGACTGGGTCTCTTCAAACAGTGAAACATGCATTGTTGTAAAAAGAATACTTATCTGTAAATGCTCATTTGAGAGCTTTGCATTCTGCATAAGAAAGTCTAAAGGAAAATATATGTGAGATTTTGTAAATTGACTAATTGTCTCATTCCTGATGTGACCTTTTCAGGTTTGCTTTTGTTTACAACATTCCTTCTTGGAAGTGGAATTATGCTGTAATCGGGGCCTGATCTCTTTCCGCCACTACACAAAGGTGTAGATATGTGGAGATAAGACTTACATAACTAAACATTTCCCTCTGCCAGGGAGATTGGACAGTGTCTCAAGAGCGATTCTCTTCTCTGAGAATTGCGGGCTCGTCCTTCTCTTCCTTTCGTTTGATTTGCTTATAACTGAGCCGGTTTGATTTGAATACATGTTGTAACAAGGGAAATTCTAATTAAATATTGGGGAAAATGTTTTCTCCATGAGAGTAACAGACATTGGAACAGGTTGCCTGGAGTCTGTGGAGTTTCTGTCTAGCTGACTAAAGTCCTGAGCAATCTGAACTTCCCTGAGCAGGGGTTATTGAATGGGGTCACTTCCAGAGGCTCCTTTCTACCTAGACTATTCTTTCGTTCTGTGATCAGTGCCATGAAACAGTGTTCATGCAATGCTGGGTCTTGTTTGTTTCCAGATGTCCTAGCGGGATCCAGGCTTCATTCCATAGAAGGACCAGCCGTCTAACAGTGAGACAGAGCAAATACAGTTGTAACCACAGGGGGTCAGTGGTAGACAGGAGAGGGACTGGGATCCACCCGTCGTGGTGCAGCTACCAGTAATCAATAGAAGTGGATCAGAGATCTAGTTAAACGAAGTCCCAGAAAGAGGACTGATGGGATGATGACAGTTGTCCAGATGAAAAAGTAATCAGAAAACCGATAAATTTCTTGGAGATGAGAAAACCAGAAAGCAAATGCAGCTTAGGAGGAAAAAAGAATGTGGTACAGGAACATGATGGAAGTAAAATTTATTGGACTCAATAGAAGTAAATTAGAGTAATGAAAACTGTATGTGAAGACAATACTCGTTTGCTGTAGTTGGTTGGTTTAAATTTTTTTTCTAATTGGTAATTTACTTGGGGAGTATAAAATGTCAGTTTGTACCTTTCTCTCTTTAACTTATTTTTACTCTTTCTAATATTAAAATTGGTCCCCCAATTTACAGAGACTGATATAATTTCTTGATAGATATTGACTGAAGCCTTTGCCAAGAAATACAAAGTGGAATCTGATTTTATCTCTCACTATGAAATTTGTGTTAGCTTCGGTATAGAAGAAACTCATGCAGATGAGGAAAACTTCACCATCATCCCAAACTGGAGAATCACACTCCTGTAAATTTTCTTAGTCTTGAAGCTGTGACCAACAGATAAAGTTGAGAATTAGAATTTCCTGCTGATTAGATAACAGAGCTGAGTTTCACTGTTTCTGTTTAAGTGGCTCAAATCGGGCTTTTAGCAAAAATTTAACATGTAGTCCAACTGTTTTAGCGTCAGGGGACTCATACTTTCATGCTGGGGGAATTGCTCAGGGAAGTTCCATTAACAGGTAGGTGAAAACTTCTGCATATATGTACATGCAAAGTAGTTTTTAATAGTACTAATGTAACTTAGGAGAGCCTGTGGTTGCTGACAGAAGAGAGTAGATAGCCATCTAATGCAGTTAGTCTCTGTATCCCATTCCATCATGGCGGTGGTAAAGCTACAATGCTTTTGAGTTCTTGTGATATGGCTTGTCAAATTTGAGGCTTAGAGTTTAGATAGATTTACATGCAATGCTAAAATCCTTGAGTAGGATTGTTTGTTGTTCACTAGTTTTAACCATTTGATCCATGCAAGTGTGACCGAATAAAAAGGCATGAAACATCTAATATACATTTTGTCACATATTTGTTATGATATGACAACATTTTTAAATGTGTTCTGAAAAGCATCTGATCAAGAAGTTTCAAAGATGACTGAATGGTTTTACAAGTATACTTGCACAGGCAGAATACTTACAAGTTTCCTTAGCCTGTCAGGCAAAGACATGACAAAATCTAATTGTGAGGAAAAAGGCAAACAAGTTAAACTTTTGGTAGAAGTAGTAATCGCAAGAGAAGAGAAATACATTGTATGTACTTGCTTGAAGTTTCTCATTTGAAGTGTTGAAGGATAAAGACCTTAGTCTGGAATAGAAGTTGTTTTTCAAACCTGAGCTGCAAATTCAATTTAATATAAGCTTGTGGGTATTAGGTACTGTCTGTTTGTAGCATTTACCAATGTACTTGGAAGAGGCTGCCGTTCACATAAGACAGGTTTTAATCAGATTTGTTTAAAATTAACAAATAACTATGTCATTCTTGGATATCTAGATTCTTCCAGGGGTCTCATAGCAAAATCTAAGTAAATCATTCCATTAAAAGGTGCTAAAAATAAATTTAGGCAGAAGGAATTCTAACACTTTGCAGAGAAAAAAAAATCTGAAGAAACTTTCTTGCATGCTTCCTGGAATATTTTGACCATGTAAAAATACCTGGTAATTAAATCAGAACCAAGTTCTAATTTCCTGCTGCAACTTTGTCTGTTGCTTTTGTTAAGGAGACAAAAATGATTGTATCTGCCACTTTTATAGTCAAGGGTGTTTTTATCTGTCAGAGAGGGGAGCCTTGCTGCACCTACAGCAGCCTTCTGCATCATCAGATTTCTAGTTCAAGCCCTGAGTCAGCTTAATAGAGTTTGGATTCTGTTCAGACTGATACAGTTCTTCATTAAATCTGTCTGAAGCATTTTCCAGATACCTGGCAGTATCTTGCTCTTCAAAAAATAGAAAAACTAATCCAACTAAAGGACTTAAAGAAAAAAAAATAGTATTGCAGTCTAAAGCTAATTTCAATGCATACAAATAGCTTTTGAATTCCTGCTGGACTAGAAATCCCAGTCTCTTCACACCTCAGTAAAGGATAGTTATGTATGTTAACATCTCTACAAGACTAATAACTACGTGATGTCAACTTCTGTGAAACTCTGGGGAATTCAAATGGTCCTGACCTCATATCTCACTCTGAGGCCTCTNAGACTCTACAGAGCATATTCTGCTCTCATTCACTCAGAGCCATTCTACTGTCTTTTCTGAGGCACTATGGCTATATTTGACTGTTTTAAAACATTTTAAAATTTCAGTGAAGGATTTGAGCTCACCAGTTCGTAGTTGTATTGACTCTGTGAAGCACTGTCAATTTCTAAATACCCGTGGAGCTCTTTCTGAGGGTAAATAATTGGCATCTAAAATTCACACACACACACACATGCACGCTTAACTTTGCAGCAACAAAGTTGTTCAGTCAGTTTGCAGCTCTTAGCAGCTTGTTTTGTGTATGGCATGTGGGCCTAGTGGAAGGATTTTTTTACCCCTATTCAAAACAGTTAATCATGTACTGCTTTCTACTTTCCTTTTCTGTAGAGAACAGTAGCTGATATCCTCTGCTGCACAGATCCGTTTATCCTGCTTCCATTGTCATACTGACAATGTAGTGAGATCATAGTACTATAATGTGCTAGGGGAACATAACTGTTTCATCGCCTCCCCGATCTATTCTTCCATGTATGTTGTAGCACATATACTTCATTTGAGTCACAATATCTTTGGAAATTAGAACTGGCATGTGCAGTATGCCTTATCTCACCTCTTGGCAGCACTAAAGTTTATGATAGTGTGGCTTTGTGTTTAGTTCAATTTTCTGTTAGTTTTTATGGGTTAAGCTCAAACCTGGTAACTTGAACACTGCTACCTGTGTGTCATTCAGTATATATTTTTTAAAAAACCCAAAAGTTTGTCCACAAAATTAAAATTTGTTAGGAAACTGATCACTTTAGAATGGACTTTTACCAGGTTTAAAAAACTATTAAAACACAAGAAAGACTAAAACCCAAAGGGGTTATATTTATGTAAATTGTGATGGGTTCTATGCCAAAAATAGTACAAATCAGGTCTTGAAAGCGTCTAAAACTAAGATTTCCCAACTGTACCAAGTTTTTAAACCAGAGGGGGAGGGGGGAAAAGAGGTAGGTTCAGGATCAAGGATTTAATCAGCTTACACTTACGTAATGCATTAGGCTTATTCATTGTTACTGGCATGCTGAATGTTAGACTAGCCCTTAAATCAGTACAAACCAATGGAACATTGAAGACAGCTCAAATCTTACCAAATTTTCTTCATTCAGGTATATTTTTATTATGTGTACTGCTTTAATGATGAAATAATTGATTTTTGCTTAATGTCTGTATAGAGCTCAAAGTGTGACATGCATAGAAAACTTCAAGATGAATGTTTGCTTTAATGTTTGAATCAATAGTCTTTGAAAAAATGATGGGCAATCTGATTGGAATTCAATTTGCATAATTCTATTAATTGGCATTTTGTCATACGCAGTAGGTTTTTTTGTTCTTTGAAACTGTATGTACTTGATCAGCAATTGTTAAATAATGGTTAGCTTAAAATAACATTATATAAATGCTTAAATTTCATTAGATTATCTTCCAAATAAAGATTTAATGTTAAAAATAGAATAGACTGGGTCTCTTCAAACAGTGAAACATGCATTGTTGTAAAAAGAATACTTATCTGTAAATGCTCATTTGAGAGCTTTGCATTCTGCATAAGAAAGTCTAAAGGAAAATATATGTGAGATTTTGTAAATTGACTAATTGTCTCATTCCTGATGTGACCTTTTCAGGTTTGCTTTTGTTTACAACATTCCTTCTTGGAAGTGGAATTATGCTGTAATCGGGGCCTGATCTCTTTCCGCCACTACACAAAGGTGTAGATATGTGGAGATAAGACTTACATAACTAAACATTTCCCTCTGCCAGGGAGATTGGACAGTGTCTCAAGAGCGATTCTCTTCTCTGAGAATTGCGGGCTCGTCCTTCTCTTCCTTTCGTTTGATTTGCTTATAACTGAGCCGGTTTGATTTGAATACATGTTGTAACAAGGGAAATTCTAATTAAATATTGGGGAAAATGTTTTCTCCATGAGAGTAACAGACATTGGAACAGGTTGCCTGGAGTCTGTGGAGTTTCTGTCTAGCTGACTAAAGTCCTGAGCAATCTGAACTTCCCTGAGCAGGGGTTATTGAATGGGGTCACTTCCAGAGGCTCCTTTCTACCTAGACTATTCTTTCGTTCTGTGATCAGTGCCATGAAACAGTGTTCATGCAATGCTGGGTCTTGTTTGTTTCCAGATGTCCTAGCGGGATCCAGGCTTCATTCCATAGAAGGACCAGCCGTCTAACAGTGAGACAGAGCAAATACAGTTGTAACCACAGGGGGTCAGTGGTAGACAGGAGAGGGACTGGGATCCACCCGTCGTGGTGCAGCTACCAGTAATCAATAGAAGTGGATCAGAGATCTAGTTAAACGAAGTCCCAGAAAGAGGACTGATGGGATGATGACAGTTGTCCAGATGAAAAAGTAATCAGAAAACCGATAAATTTCTTGGAGATGAGAAAACCAGAAAGCAAATGCAGCTTAGGAGGAAAAAAGAATGTGGTACAGGAACATGATGGAAGTAAAATTTATTGGACTCAATAGAAGTAAATTAGAGTAATGAAAACTGTATGTGAAGACAATACTCGTTTGCTGTAGTTGGTTGGTTTAAATTTTTTTTCTAATTGGTAATTTACTTGGGGAGTATAAAATGTCAGTTTGTACCTTTCTCTCTTTAACTTATTTTTACTCTTTCTAATATTAAAATTGGTCCCCCAATTTACAGAGACTGATATAATTTCTTGATAGATATTGACTGAAGCCTTTGCCAAGAAATACAAAGTGGAATCTGATTTTATCTCTCACTATGAAATTTGTGTTAGCTTCGGTATAGAAGAAACTCATGCAGATGAGGAAAACTTCACCATCATCCCAAACTGGAGAATCACACTCCTGTAAATTTTCTTAGTCTTGAAGCTGTGACCAACAGATAAAGTTGAGAATTAGAATTTCCTGCTGATTAGATAACAGAGCTGAGTTTCACTGTTTCTGTTTAAGTGGCTCAAATCGGGCTTTTAGCAAAAATTTAACATGTAGTCCAACTGTTTTAGCGTCAGGGGACTCATACTTTCATGCTGGGGGAATTGCTCAGGGAAGTTCCATTAACAGGTAGGTGAAAACTTCTGCATATATGTACATGCAAAGTAGTTTTTAATAGTACTAATGTAACTTAGGAGAGCCTGTGGTTGCTGACAGAAGAGAGTAGATAGCCATCTAATGCAGTTAGTCTCTGTATCCCATTCCATCATGGCGGTGGTAAAGCTACAATGCTTTTGAGTTCTTGTGATATGGCTTGTCAAATTTGAGGCTTAGAGTTTAGATAGATTTACATGCAATGCTAAAATCCTTGAGTAGGATTGTTTGTTGTTCACTAGTTTTAACCATTTGATCCATGCAAGTGTGACCGAATAAAAAGGCATGAAACATCTAATATACATTTTGTCACATATTTGTTATGATATGACAACATTTTTAAATGTGTTCTGAAAAGCATCTGATCAAGAAGTTTCAAAGATGACTGAATGGTTTTACAAGTATACTTGCACAGGCAGAATACTTACAAGTTTCCTTAGCCTGTCAGGCAAAGACATGACAAAATCTAATTGTGAGGAAAAAGGCAAACAAGTTAAACTTTTGGTAGAAGTAGTAATCGCAAGAGAAGAGAAATACATTGTATGTACTTGCTTGAAGTTTCTCATTTGAAGTGTTGAAGGATAAAGACCTTAGTCTGGAATAGAAGTTGTTTTTCAAACCTGAGCTGCAAATTCAATTTAATATAAGCTTGTGGGTATTAGGTACTGTCTGTTTGTAGCATTTACCAATGTACTTGGAAGAGGCTGCCGTTCACATAAGACAGGTTTTAATCAGATTTGTTTAAAATTAACAAATAACTATGTCATTCTTGGATATCTAGATTCTTCCAGGGGTCTCATAGCAAAATCTAAGTAAATCATTCCATTAAAAGGTGCTAAAAATAAATTTAGGCAGAAGGAATTCTAACACTTTGCAGAGAAAAAAAAATCTGAAGAAACTTTCTTGCATGCTTCCTGGAATATTTTGACCATGTAAAAATACCTGGTAATTAAATCAGAACCAAGTTCTAATTTCCTGCTGCAACTTTGTCTGTTGCTTTTGTTAAGGAGACAAAAATGATTGTATCTGCCACTTTTATAGTCAAGGGTGTTTTTATCTGTCAGAGAGGGGAGCCTTGCTGCACCTACAGCAGCCTTCTGCATCATCAGATTTCTAGTTCAAGCCCTGAGTCAGCTTAATAGAGTTTGGATTCTGTTCAGACTGATACAGTTCTTCATTAAATCTGTCTGAAGCATTTTCCAGATACCTGGCAGTATCTTGCTCTTCAAAAAATAGAAAAACTAATCCAACTAAAGGACTTAAAGAAAAAAAAATAGTATTGCAGTCTAAAGCTAATTTCAATGCATACAAATAGCTTTTGAATTCCTGCTGGACTAGAAATCCCAGTCTCTTCACACCTCAGTAAAGGATAGTTATGTATGTTAACATCTCTACAAGACTAATAACTACGTGATGTCAACTTCTGTGAAACTCTGGGGAATTCAAATGGTCCTGACCTCATATCTCACTCTGAGGCCTCTTGTAAGCTTTTTAGGCAGAATCACATCATTGTGGGATTTGGAATGTCACAAACGGGGTTCTGCTGCTCTTCTGGGCATCAAACATAGTTCTGCTCAACAAGTTACAGGGAACAAAGATGTGGTTTTCTAGTCCATAACAGGTGGCTTCCCGTTTTGCAGGGGAGGAAAGAACTAAAATGCACCATTTACTCAATCTAGTTGACCTTTAGTTCCCACTTCTACAGGTCTGACCGCTTTTCCTCAGGCACGGCTTTGCAGTTCTACAGCAATACTTAGTTACAGATGTCCATGGAAGGGGGAGGATGAGAAGTCCTGTCCGTTTGTTTAACCTCTAACTATGGTTCTTATTTTCATATATTTGTATTGTGAACATGCAGCAATACAATTCACTCTTTTCCCTAGATTCCTAACTAAATGAAGCATGTGGAGAATTGCCTCCAGTTGTCACTGCACATAGAGATCCTGAGTTGCTTGGCCCTTATATAAAGGTAGAATGCTTTAGAATAAATGAGTGGTTCAGCTGATGCATAACATTATACACATTAGCTCATAAAATGTTACTTAGAGTTCATTTGTTATTTTTCATGAAGTGTTGCTGTGCTTTCCCCATCCTTACACCAACATTGTAGACTTCAATGCCTTTTGTTACAGTTGTATCCTTTTGCAGTCACATTAGTATTGTTAGTTAAGCCAAATATTTTAATATTAAGTTGTTGTAAGGAAGATGGGACTTGTCCTTTCCTTTATTTCTGTAGTTCCTGACAGATTATAAAAGTCACTGTGTCAGTGTATTGCTCTAAGAATTTAATTGTGAAAGCTTGAGAGTTTCGACTCTCCCTTGGTCTCTTTGAGCAGCTTTCAGTTCTGAGCAAGAGACTCTCCTGGTGTTTACAAGTCCAACGATTCCTTTTCAGGCCACCTTCAGCGTTTTCTCTTTTATGCAGCTGTGTCATCTGCAGATTAATGTTTCCTCTCATCTTTTCCACAGTCTGTGTGTGGTTTTTTGTGCGCAGTGCTGCTGTGGCCTACTTTCTCTGACACACCTTTCCATGTTCACTGACTTGTTCATTTAGTTTGCTGTCCATCTAGCCTTTTGACACCCAGCATACCTTTTTCCCACCCGTATGTTTTTTCCCAAGCAAGTGAGCCTTTCCATTTCTCTGTTGTCTCTGCAGCTGCCTCCAGATTCAATTGTTGTTAGGTTTGTTCCCCCTGCAGTCTTCCTTAGATCAAAGCGGAGAAAATGAAAGTCCCTCTGGCTAATTTAAGAGCAAGGGAGTTGAACTTGTTTTTCTTCTCTTATTCCTACTGGATGATCTTACTCTACAGTTCATACCTTTTCTTGCTTGCTAAAAATAAGCCTGTTCTTTATGCAGCTGGAATATTTCACTATATTGTGCTTGGATATACAGTTCTTCAGTGTCCTTATGGAGACCTATTTGGCAGGATCTCTTGTGTAAGTGCACTGAATCATGCTTTCTTGAAAGAACAAAGAGAGGGTGAACTTGCATGTCATTCGTGAGTTTGACAAGGTAAATTACAGCTTTTTATGGTTTTTTTTATCTTCCACAATATCGTAATTTTTAGACACATAAGAAACTGTTAATGGAGTTTAGCATTGTCTTTAATGTTTAATATTTTAAAATCCTTAGGTGTAGGTTTTGGCTTGCTGCAATCTTCTCTGACTTGCAGCTTCTTGATTTATGCTATTGCATACATACTTTAGCTTTATTGCTGGCTCATGTATTCATCTTGTTACATGCAAGATTTTAAAAAAAGCTCAAGTATATAGGGAAAAGCATATAGCAAACACTGGAAAGGTTATTTGGACAAGTTTGTGGTACCTATTCTGACTGTACTGTTTGCCTTTTATCTTGGGCAGTCTCTGTTAAAGAAACTCTTCGTTAACTTCCAGGTGGTATGGTTTTCTGTCACTTTAAACAGTAAAATTAAATACAAAAAGTAATGATTTTCCTGATCTTTTTGGTATTCAGTTTTGGCACTGAGTTGCTAATACTGCAAAAATAAAAATGGAACAAATAATTAATGTGTTTTAAAACTAAGTTGTGTGTAATATTATTATACTTTCAGTTTAACCTGATAGCTGTGAAAGAACTGTGTATTGCTCAACATTTTCCATTGAATATGGAAAGTGCAATGAATCAAGCTGATTCTAGTTGACAGCTGGCTTGATCTTGCCATGATTATGTCTTTTACTGCTGGCAAAATCCACTAGCCTTTTCCGTTAGCTGATTGTTGATGAATGCAGAGAGACAGCTTTTCATATTGATAAAGAATTTGGGGAAACCTTTATTTCATATGGAATAAGATTTAAAAATATCCTACCTCCTATTGATTGCACTGAACCAAAAAGCCATGCAGGAACTCATAAGACGTGTACAGTTGTTGATTTGGCTTGTTCACAGCAGTTAAACAATTAGTATAGACAGAAAATAACAGAAACATGGAGTTGAAACATGTTGAAGCAAAGCAAATGTTTACAACTGATGGCCAGTGCTGCAAAATAAAGGTGTGCTCTCTTACAATTACATGGAAAAATGGCGAACAGGTAATTAATTACTTTTCTGAATTTGTTAGTTGTGCACTTCAGTAGATGTATTATTTAAATACTATGTAGCTTTTGCACTTTAGTTAAAATGATTGTGTATTTTGTTGTTACATGACGGGAATGCAGACCAGTTTGGGTTTTGTAATGCCTTAACTCTGAACTGAAAGCCTTAGTTAATAAGATTTTGTTAGATGCATTTGCTATCATTTTTAAGTTTTAAGACCTTATCAAAAGCTTGTTACTTCAAAATGTCATGGTCAACTTTTGCTTTTAACAACTTAAGTTTTATGGGAAGTGCAAGTCATATGCTAAGTTTCATAACATATCTTTCATATACAGGATACTTATTTTCAGTACTTTTGTGTTTTGGAAATGTTTTATTGCATTATTTTCATATAAACAGTATGACATCACCACAGGAAAAACTTCATATTGAAACAGTTACTGAAGGGAAGAATAAATGCACATTTGATGCTAAACATGTTATTCAGACTAATGATAAGTGGATCTTAACCATACTTAGCTATCCTATCAGACTAAGATGTTGCTTTTCTAAAAGATCAGAAAAATATAGTTCCAAGACTATTTTTAAAGGCACATGGACAGTGTCTTTTCAACATGTATTGTAACTTGTCTGTTACTCAAAATCAATCTGAGCAAAAGGTATTGTAAACAGGTCTGAAGTTTTATGCACAACTGATCTGTTATTTCTACAAGAATGCATAATTTCTTTTCAGATAATTTACTTTTGTTAGCAGTACGAGGTTGATATTTTTATTCAAATCAGCTATTGGGTATTTTAGCTGACAGAAAGTTAACATAAACATGCTTAAGATTTCTGTGGCTGTTTGAAAGTGTCTGCAGGGACAAGGAAGAAAATAGTATTTTAGATAAATGAATTCCAGATACTGCTTTCCTATATTGTAGAGGTGATTTATAACCAGTTTATTTCATATGTAGCAGATGTTCAATATATGCTTAAATCCATTTCTAATTTTGAAAATCTATTTTAACATTGTTTTTGTCTTTGTTAAGTTCTGCCTTTTCTTAGCTGTTCTGTGCCGAATAGAGGCCAGCCTCAACTTGTGAGATTTCTATGAAAGCAATATGGGAAAACAGGAAATCTGGAGTCTGTGGCTTGTGCTGAATAGACTTTAAACATTTTATCATATAGAGTGACTTACTAGCATCAGCAAGTTGGAAGAATTGCTAGCAAGGTAGTTTATCAGAGATGTTAAAATTTTATCAAATACAGATAATGTGAGATTTTTCAGCAAATTATGATACGGTTGAAGCATGTTCATTCTAAGAAAATGTTAACATTTATTTGCACAAATAAAATAACGTTTTTATTATAATCTTTGAGTGAAGTTATCAGATTCCATTTCTAATGCTAATTTCAAGATCATTTGATTATCAGGAGATAGTGCATGCTAGGTATATTTTACTTTCATTCCCAATATTCTGGTTGCCTTTTCTGGGTTTAATTAGCTTGTTCATTTCCATTAAGCTAAAAAAGGCACGTGCTATTGCCATTGGATTCTTTAAAATGGATTTGTGCTATCGGCATATTTCTGACCCAATTAAAAAAATGCAAGGCAGAGCTGTAGATAAAGCTATTAAACTGGAAATAATGTCATCCATGTCAAGATAAGCAAAACCTATATTTTAGTTTAAATAAAACCAGGTATTTTCTTTTGTCTTTTTATAGTGTTACATACGAGTTTTCACACAAGATTTTCTAAGTTGTCTTTGTTGTGCGTGGCACTTGGATCAGGTTTTATGGAAAATGTGGTCAAATCTATTAGAAATTTTAAATTGGATGATATGGGACAATTGGGTCAATATGTTTCAGGATTGTCAGGAGGTCAGAATCAATAATCTTTGGCAGATGCTCCATCCTGGGTTGTCCTTTCATGGTTCTCGGACCACACAAGGAGGCCACATACATTTCATATAAGACCTATTTGATACAGAACTGGTATAATAAACTCCTGTGTCTTCTGTCTGTTTTCCCCATCACTACTGTTGTGCTCAGGACAGGTACCCAAAGTGTATGCAGGCTATCCTTCTCAGCAACCTTCAAAGCTTTGTTGCCAACTGGGCATTCCCTAAACTGTGTTACTTTGAATGAGGCTTAAGACAGAAAAGTTACACATGACTAATAGGCTTCTGCTGCTCGTGTCCAAGTTAACATGGGAGAATTAGGAAATCTTTTGCTAGATTCAGCAGGCAAAACAAGCTGGTCCTTTATTTTCTGCTCTGGCAATTTGCTAGTTACGCAGCCAGAGCTGTAGCTCTTCCTTTGCTGTAAACACAGCACAGAGGAGGAAAATGCATGGATGGCCCACTGAGGTGAGAGCTCCGTGGCTTGAGGAGGCTGAGAATTGTCAGAGCCCAGATCCCAGTCTGGAATTCACTGACTGGGGAGTGCTCTGACCTACCCCCGTTCATTTTACAGTTGTCAATCTACTTTGCTCTGGGAAAATGCTCATTTATGTAACATACTTCACTTCTGTTGTCCACATACTCCTATACCTAGTCCCAGGTCTGTCAGTTCTGTGTTTGTCATGTAGCTGCATAGATTTCTGGGGTTTGACAGCTCTACAAAGGTAAATTTCTAGTCTGGAGGTAAGTTTTATATTCCCTCATTTGCCTTAGGAAGGAACAGCAACTTAAAACTGCTATAGATTAAGGAAAACTGAATCTTTCAGTATGTGCAGTAAAAACAGAGAATCTACTTTGCATTTCTACGTAGGCATTTTAAGCCTTCTCAGGAGCAACTTGCAGGACCTTTCTGGCCTTTGCTGTCCTCTCCTGTTAGGCTGGTGAAGATGATGTTTTCTCTTTGCCATGGCAAAATTGTATGTCTCATTAATGAATTCCACAGGGAGGAATAAATTCTTTAAATCATGAGCCCAAAAGAGTTGCTTCTTGGATTTCTCTTTCTCTCTTGCAGTTTCTGCCTCTAACTCAGTACTGATCTTGTCCTTGGTCTGTTTTTTTTGGGGTAGTTGGGGTTTTGTTTTTGTAGCGTGTGTATATGTGTGTGTGACCCTTCCCCACCAGCCTTTGATATGCTGATGTTGTCCCAACCTTGATAAAGAGTGTTTTCTTTCTCATTTATTCTGGCTCAGGATGTGGTTACCTTTACCATCACAAATGGAGGTGGGTGGGGAGCATATGGAGGACTTCAGAGAAGGATTGCTTTTTTTTTTTAAATCTAAAAAAGGCCATTTGGCCAAAACATTCCTTATCTGTACTACAGTTTAGAGTGGCAGCCTGTGTAAAGAATAAACAGCATAACTTGGTTGTGGGTGGGATATATGCTGCATTATCTTTAGTATTGGCTTGTCAATAAATTAATAGGTGGTTCAAAGTAGTACAATACAAGAAGAAAAACTTTCTGTGTAGCCCTTTTGATGTTCAGAGTCGGAACGAACCATTCTGGGCTCCAAGGCAAAAGCTAAGATGCAGACTTTCTCACTTCCGTGCACACTGGTTGATTACATTTTATCTAGGTTATGTTGGACCATGGCAATTGGTGGTTTAACCTCAGAATAATTTCTGACTGTGGCAAGAGAGAAGAGTGGACCAAAACACTAAAAGAGAAGTAGTAAATGAGGGAGTAAGGATAGAGGTGATGGAGGAGAGTGGTAGGAAAAAAGACTAGAAAACATGTGAGAGAGAGTTCATCGTACATGATTCATTGTACAAGAATATGCATAGGAGAAGGTGGAGCTTGGCCAGTTTCAGAAGGCTTGAGGTACTTGAACCTACACTTTCTAGTGCAGGATGTTGGGAAGGGAACTGAAGAAGAGTTGTGTGGGAGATGGGTGTGAACACCTATCTTAAAAAGAGGGAAGGAATAGATAAGGGAAGTTAATGACATGGTGGTTCTTGCAAACCTAGAAAAAGATCTGAAGAGACAGCGTTCAGGAAATGATTGGTAAATTCTTGTACTGCTCTGGTTTCTTTTTCAATTAATTGGTTACATTATGCTTTACACGGGCAATTTGAGTGGCTAGGCATTTCTGAACCAGAACATGAGATTGCCAGTCATTATGGTGGCCTGTAAAGCTTTTGAATATTTGTTGTTTTCCTTTAAAGCTCATATTCCTAAAATCATAACAGTCTCAGGTGTGAGTTTGGTATATGTTTCATTATTATTTTCAAAATAACTTTCTGTTCATACTAGTGCAAACTTAGGAAATGATCAAAAAGAAGTATCTTCATGGCTTAGACATGGAGGCAAAGAAATGCATAAAATCAAACCACATCCTAATTATAATCTTTTAAAAAAGAATCTGATTCAAAAGGTCAGTCTCACAGTTTTTTAATTTTAATATTGACATAATTAGATTCCTCTTAAAGGATAGTTTTTTGATGGGAGTAAAGGCAAAAAAACCCTCTAGAATCTGCTCTTATTGCTTACATTTCTTGACTACAGTACACTTCGCTTGTCAAGGAAGTATTTCAAGTTCAGGTGCAATTTTTCATTTACTGTTGTGGGTTGCCAGTGAGTAAGCCAATTCGTAATAGCTCAGAAGCATGTGGACTGAGGAGTTTGTGATGGTAGACAGAACAGCATAGTGTGTGGGTAGAAAGAAAGGAAGGAGGAATAAGAAAACAAATGATCAATCAGAGTGACAAGACTAATGTGCAGAAATTAATATTAAAGGACATTCCTTTTCTTAATTAAATGCCTAAGGTATGACTTGTTTTGAGCTGCTTGTAAAGTGGTTCCCAAACTATTTAATTACTACTGTACCATTCATCTCACCTGTCTCAAAAATATTAATCATCAAATGGTAAAATACTAGGTTGTAGTAGGATAGTAATATCAGAAGCTGAAACTCCAGTTCATTACAAATTCTGTCTCTCATCATGACCTTTTAAAGTGCATGCTAAACAAAATAAATACCATTTTTTTAAGGTTCTTGTCAATATTAAGAAATTAGGGAATATAGGTGTGAAGTATTCCTGTCTGTATGAGACATACGTCATACTTCCTTAGCGCCTAATAGTGCAGTGTTTATAGCATTTCATTTAGGAGTTCATCTCTATGTGTAAATGCTCCTGTGAATCAATGAAAAGACATTCACAATTCAGCAAAACTGTCTGCTTTGATGTATCACCATGTAGCAAATGAATCTGTGGAATCTGGAGGAGTGGGTATTTGTAGTGGCTTTTTAGTACCTCCTTCAGAAGGCAGTTCTGTAGGAGGCAGGTTTCTTTTGCTGCAGGAGAAAGGAGGAGGTCTGGACCTTACATGTGATAGGCTCGTGTTTGTTATGAGAGGTGAGTGACTTCACAGATTAAATTGTTAATAACTAGTATGAACAGCACAAACTTAAGAATCCAAGAAACCAACAACCTTATTAAAGGACTGCGAAAATGCGTTGCATAACCTGAGGTTCTGAAGAAGGACCGAGACTGACTTTTTTCGCTGGTGATGTTCGCATAGAGATTAGTACAAGAAGACTCAACTAATATGAAATGCTCTAAGCGAATTGATTCAACTAGATCTTGGCAAAAGAAAGATTCAGAGTTTTCTGTGCTGTTTCAAAAATGATGCTATCCTGTTTGGGAGACCTGAAATCAGCAACAATCTATCTGAAAATAATTGATTTGATATTGAAGAGGAATTCTGCTTGGTCCGTTTGCTACTTTTGCCATGTGGATGAAAAAGAACAAACTACGAGTGAAGTTACAGGTTTAAAACTTTGTTTCCTCAGCTGCTGCTTCTTTTCTTTCCTAAATATAGTGTAGTTATTTTAAGTGGAAGGGACACTTACTGGTATTCAGTGAGGTAAATATTAAAAGATTTCTCATAGGGCATTTATATTTAAATGGTTAATTATCACTGTTTCCCATGTTCTTGTGCTTTGCCATGTATAAAAGATTTTTAGACATTACACATTCTAAATGGAACATTTTATAGTAGTTAACAGCTTCTTCAAGGAGAAGCTACTATTTGCATTCATCTGCTAATTTTCTATATTTTACATAATACAAATTAATGCAGTACTTTTTTCAGACATTATAAGATTTACCTTCAAATATACTTATTTAAAGCAGTAAAAACTCTGAGCTTTTAGATCAATCTGTTTTTTTTATATCTGGTGCTTCTACAAACTAATTTCTTATTGTCATTTTACATGCCAAGTTATATTTTCCATTCAGAAAATCTGGAATTTTCACTTGGTGAAATGGCTTTTTTACTTTGAAATATGTACAACCCCTATACAGAGATCACTTTCTGAATCTGGATCTATTTTTAACAAGACTTCTTAGCAGAATAAAACATCTTGCTATTTCTTGGGCAGTGTTATACTGAAAATTACTACTGGAAATAGAATGAGCTACAATGTTATTAACTTAATCTGATGGTCAAAGGAGAAAGGAGGGAAGCATTGGGAAGACTTTGCATAGTCTGATGCAAGCTGTATTGTTGAAACAGAGCATATGTATACTGAGAAAATGCTATCAATTCACCCCCCCACCTTTTTTTACTTTTAAAATCGGTGATCGGAAGGGAAGCCTTCATGCCATTCTGAGCCCCTTTTAAGAATTACCTACAGAGTCCAGCAGAAGCAGATGTAGAGGTTTAGGTTTTTCTGGCAGAAGGTCATGTCAAAGGAAGTCAGCAGAGCCTGAGTATGTTCTGGGAGCAGCATCTGGTTTTTCTATGGGATTTTCTTGTCTCAAGTGACCACATTTTGGTTTGTGGATGGCACTTGGAAAAGCTTCCTTACTCTCTTATTCAATTAGTGCCTTTCAGTCAGTAATTAATAATAAAATGGTGCTCTCTGATTTATGAGCTGGTGGCCACAAGCACATACAAGTTATTTTGCCTTAAAGAATATTGTCTGTCATAAGTCCTGCTGATAAAAAAAAGTACAGACTACTAAGTTCAATTTTTTTTTTTTTTTAATTACTGTGTTCACTAACAAGTGTTGAAATAGAAAATTAGTATTTTGGGTGGATTTTACCTTTTGTTCTAGTTCACTTTTCTACATAGCTATAACTGTAAATAAATACGTAGACTTTTTTTTTAATTACTTCCTTACTATAAATAGTTTTCATTATTGTTGGCTAGCAAGGGGAGTTTCATTTGTAGTACCCAGTAAGAATTATAATCTTGCACCATAATTTATTCAGTAGGAAATGTTCAAAGAGGGAGAATAATTTTTAAAATGTTAGTCTGATATGTCTGTATCGTGCTTTTAAGATGCAGGAGCTTTAAAAGTTCGTGTTTCAAATCTGGTTCATTTTAGTGACTGACCTTGAGGTGCACATCTTACCTGAATAATTGTATGCAGAAACATGAAATATTAATTGGAATTCAGGTAGCAAAAAATTAAAAAAAGGAGAAATCAGTTATTTTAAAACAAATATTATTCTTACATCTTTGGATGTGAGCTTAGTGACAGCCTTTGTCTAAGCCATTATCTAAGGATTCTCATGTGGTCTTGTCCTATGCTAGGTAAATAATGCTAACCACCAGCTAAAGCTGCCGAGGCAGTTACGCTGAAAATGTTAGGAGAGGAAAGAAGCTTCAGATTCCAATTACTGCTTAAAATACCTGCTTGCATGTGTGTTATCACATGTGCCATACCAGTACTGTGTACCAATTCTACAGAACATCTTAACAGCACAGTGTTAAATGTAGTACAAGGGCTTTTTTCTCTTGTTCATTTTGTCTCTTAGTGTTTTCATCTTTCATGTGCTTTTCCATTTTCTGCATTTTTCTCTCTCTGGTATGTGCATAGTCTGTGTCCTTTCTTTCTGCTCTGTGGTTCCTTACTCTTTCATAGGTGTCCATCATTATTCTTCCTCTGAGGACTCGGGAGAAGGCTTTAGCCTTCCTCTGAGGAGTGGGGATTTAGCTTCTATCGTCAGAACACTTAGTATATATATCAACACATTAATGTAACATTCTGTGTTCTGCAGGTTGGAAATCCACGTGTTGAGCTCACTCTTTCTGAACTTCAAGATATGGCTGCCCGACAACAGCAGCAGATTGAAAATCAACAGCAAATGTTGGTTGCTAAGGTAATAATTATATACAGATCATAATAAACACAAATTTCCTTCAACATATGCAAGCATGAGTTTCATGGATAGAGAAAAACACACTAATTCATTCTAGATAAGCTCAAGAAAGAGCTTGAGAAATCCATTGTTTTACCAAGATAATCTTAACCGAGGCCAAATACAACATTTCAGTGTAAATGATACTATAACAACCTATGTCAAGCTAAGTCATATGTCTTTATAAAAATGTTGCTAGGTTTTATTTGTCTCTTTCGTGAGGCCTACTTCATGATCTGTGATAGACCAGGCTTGTCTTGATGCTGATCTTTAGTAGCTCATTCACTTCAGTATAGTAATAGTGGTGTGAGATGAGAATATGCCGACTTCATATATATTTGTGTATTACATTTCCAAAGTCTCAGAGATGTGAGAATCTAAAAATGTTTTCACAGTGGGGAGTGAGTTTAATGTTTTTGACATTGTTGTAAGTGTTATGATATACAGCATGCACTGGATGCTTTGAATACCTGGGAATCAACCTATCATCAGTTCTGTTGTTCTTTCTTGATGGAAATAATGTAGAAAAAGGAACATTTTCCTTGTGTGCCCAGCAGCACTGTTATTTAGAACTGGAACATTATCTCACAGTAGGTCAGCTTGTTTAAAATGGTCTATTGGACATATTTTGTCTTCTTTGGGAAGCTGGATAACAGCATTGGAAACTCATTTTGCCACAGCAGGAAAAGTGTTAATAGCGTCAGAAAACAAATGCCAGAGGAAGCTTCACAGATGTGTTTGAATAAGCGTTCATGCTAGGGTTGTATTTGCGCATATACATAAATTTGATATTTGGTCTAAAAAATCTTGAATCTCTGCTCTAAAACAGATTTGTTAACGTAGGAGTTTTCCTGGGAGGACTGATACATATTTTAACTAGATATAAGTTTTTCTGATTTCTGGAAATAAAAAAAGCCACTGATCATAGCAATGGATTTTTCTAAGTTTTTTTTTTTTTCAAGTAAATGGCTAATAGGTACCTTTGTCTAAAACCTCATTTTGTCAGGAACAACGTTTGCGTTATCTGAAGCAGCAAGAACGTCGTCAGCAGCAGTCTGTTTCTGAAAGTGAAAAGCTTCAAAAACTTAAAGAACGTGTTGAAACCCAGGAGACAAAGCTGAAAAAAATCCGTGCCATGAGAGGACAAGTGGACTACAGCAAGATCATGAATGGCAATCTGTGTATGTGGAATTAAGTAATTTATTTTTAATTAATAATATCTGTATTACTGTCAAATAATTGCTAGTCAATATAGCATTGAAGCAGGATTTCTGATAGAATGTTTTTTGTCTTACAGAGGGTGCTGTGTTTCTATGAAATTTGTATATGACATAACTTTTTGTTTGTTTTATATAGTCAGGCATAAAGTCAGCATAAGCCTGTTCTCTTAACTATTAGGAAATATTATGACTGTTAGCGAATTCCCAACACATAAATATTTTAAATGTGCATGCATATACTAGATTTAAAACTAGTGTGTTGTGTTTATCAGTACCTGTAGAATTAAAAAATTAACAATTTCTGCTTTATTGAATTGTTTTTTGTTATTTTTATGTTGTTAATTTTAGCAACTGAAATCGAGCATATAAGTGCCATGTTCCAAGAAAAGCAGCAGGAGCTACAGGCGGCAGTGTTAAAAGTGGATCAACTTACTCAACAACTGGAAGATTTAAGAAAAGGGAAACTGAATGGGTTTCAGTCTTACAATGGACAAATGACGGGACCTGCGGCAGTAGAATTAAAAAAGTTATATCAAGAGCTACAGGTAAGTAACAGAGAGATGCCGTTTGGATAATAGCTGTAAATTTTAAAAAATTGTAATACTGCTCTTATGAGTGGCCATTTGGTTCTGTGACATCTCATAAAACTGATATATTGGAATGCTGTTAATGTGTGAGGTTGTAGTTAGCATATAACTCTAAACCAGAATGTCATTAGCTTTAAAAACCATTTTTGTTGTTGTTTATACACATAATGATACAAACTGTGCAAGTGTTGTGAAGGGCATTTCTCAGTCCCTAATACTGAAATACTGAATGTTGACATAATCTAGTATTTGTTTTAATCTCTCTTAAATTTTTTTTTTTAAATTCATTTTGGTACTTTTCTGTTTTGCAAAGAACTGGGTGTAGCAAGCTCACTTAGATGTCATCTTAACTTGGATACATGACTGGACAGTGAATAAAAGTAAATTTAAAATATACTGTGAAAATATAACTATAATGTCTGGTGTAAATAAACAAAGTACATAAGAATTAATAACATTTTAACAGAATCATCAAAAATATAAGCTGCCCTGTATTCACTGCACTATAACTGCAGTATGTTCATACGATATTCCCTGCATCACTATTGTATATCTTCCTCCAAGAAGATTGTTACGTCTAAAGTGTAATTCTCACATAAGTAATTAAATATTCAATTTACATTGAAATTTTGTCCAGTTTTTATAAGTTATGGAATACTTAATTGAGTGCCGGTGTATCAGGATTTGAGGGCTTTTTTTATTTACTCGTGTTTTATTGTGATCAAGGCAACAGCTCTAATATATATTTAATATTTCAAAATTAATTTACATTTCAAAATTAATCTCACTCATTTCTTTACATGAGCAAATACAACATACAAATGAATCCATCACATGTTTTAATGAATGAGGAATAAGCGCCTTTTTTCCTTCTTTTTTCCCCTTTCCCCATTTATACAAGGCACTTCTGCTTTTCGGGTATTTGTACATGCAAAGATGCTCAATAGGTTAAGATTTATCTTCTGTGCTTCGCAGTGATCCCATACATGTTTATCAAGACTTACATTTGCCTCGGGGTTTTTTTGCGTGTAACATTACCATGAAAATGGGAACACTGAGACAATACTGTCAAAGTTATTGAAGGTATGAAAAAATGCCAGTGGGAAAGCAAGAGAAATAATTATAAAGACAGTCATGGTTGATTTAAACCATAAAGGTAATCCATCCCCTAATCTACTGGAAACTGCTAAGGTTTCGGTTTTGTTGTGGTTTGAGCTAGGACAGAACCACTTTTGTTTTTAGTAATTTTACTTTTCAGTTAAGTCTCTTCAAAGTGACTACACTTTTTAATCCCTATGTAGAGAGGAAAATCTCTGCCCAATCCCTGCACTAGCAGTTCAGTTAACCTCCCATCCAGACATCAAGAAGTTTTGTGTGGAACTGGAAACAATCAATAGCATAATTTCTGTAACCAGTTTTGTATCACTTAGTGATAGTCAACCTGTCTTGGTTAAACATAACTTCTAACAAATATTTTCTATGACGATTTTTCACAGTGGAATTAAGTTCTGAAATGTCTTTGTGCCTAATTCTTCAATGCATTTGCTATAAATGGGATGCAGTCTACATGTATTTAATATGTATCCACTAGTTTATTAGGACATTCTTTTGCCATTTTCTTTTAAGGATTGTTCATGGTTGGAAATGCTAATTTGACAGGCTGTGTGGAAGTGTAACATTAGAGACGTCAGAACAAGTTGCCGATTGAAGTTTCTTTGTTTTTTTTAACACTGTATTAAAAACTAGCTTGACAACAGACAGTAGCTGTCCTAACAAGTGCTTTTTTTCTTTTTTTTTTCTTTTTTTTTCTTTTATTTTTTTAAGATTCGTAACAGGCTTAACCAGGAGCAGAACTCCAAGCTTCAGCAGCAGAAAGAACTCTTAAATAAACGCAACATGGAGGTGGCTATGATGGACAAGCGAATCAATGAGCTGCGTGAACGACTATACAAGAAAAAAGTTGAGGCACGTCAAAAAGAAAACATTCCTGTAAGATAAACTATTAAAAGGGCCACACTTTAGTTTATCAAGAGCCTATGAAAACTACATAGAATCTCACTTTTTCCCAGCTGAGTAATACAATTACATCTAAAGAATCTATTTTAAAACTAGCAATCTTCCTAAAACTATTTTAAGGTTTTCCATAGATATCAGAAAACTATTACACAGAATGTGTTTCCTTTTATTTTTCTTAATGGCACAGACCATACTATATTAAAATTTATACTTGTATGTATTTCTAGGAAGGAAAATGTGATTATGGGCTCCGATTCAAAGCATGCAAGCATAAAAAGTTTGGTTTTTATAAAATACTGATCTTGCAATATGGAAAATTGATAAAAATATAAATAGTCCGATAAAGTTAGTCTTAATAGTTATCTGGAACTTTGAAAAGAAATCAGTTGCACAGTAGACTATTTATCTAAGGATTAGAGAGATCAGTTCTGGATGTCCATATGTATTCCTAGCTGGAGGTATTGCTTTTAAAAAAAAACAAACAACCCATACGTATTTGATCATTTAAGAACTGATTTTAGTCCATTTGACTAAAAAGGCACAATGAAAGAGATCTGACACAGATAAAGGTTTCTACAAGAAATGTATGTGCTGTGGCTGAGAAATTTAATTTTTTGATTTTAGGGAATAAAACTTATACTTTCTTGTGTAGAAGCATGGAGTATGGTAACTTAATTATTAAGGTTTCATAGCTACAGTGCATGGTTCTAGATAATTAAGTTTAGACCTCCTGTTGGTGCACAAATGCCTCGATTAAATGGAAGTTCACATTTCAATTTGTCTGATTGTTTTTAGTTGAATCGTATTAATGGAACTTCATCACCCCAGTCATCCTTGAGTGCATCAGGAAGGGTGGCAGCAGTAGGACCTTACATCCAAGTTCCAAGTGCTGGCACTTACACTGTACCAGTAGATCCAGTTAAACCACAGTCTCTCACCATTGCTTCTAGCTCAACACATGGAAGATCAAAATCTGGTAAGCACTTAAGTGTGGTGTTTATTAATACACATGGTTTGGAAAAAAGTCATAAAGAAAAGGAGTAATCTTAGGAGACCCAGTGTTGGCATAATCTCTGTAGTGGAAGGGGCAAGTTTTAGATGTCTTGATACTGTTCTGTGAATTGGACATTAGTCATTTGATAGGAGGTGTTTTTGCCTCTTTCCATCAATTTTTCTTAGGAGACTGAGTGTTTTCTTTCACATTTTAGTAGCTGGTACACCAATAAAAGGAGAACCTGTTCCTTTACAGATTCTAAGTTCTATCTTTTAATAGCTTTTCAATTAGTTTGTGTGTTTGAATATAATAATGAAATCAACTTTGTGGCAAACTAAATTATAAACAACTATTTACAGTATGTTGCTTTTTGTCAAGTAAAACAAGGCTAGTGAACAAGTAAAAATAATATTAATTCTCAGAAGGAGCTAAAGAGGAAAATAGAATAAAACTATGGGAGGTTTTGCTTCAACTGAGATATGAGAATTTGTGGTGCTTGAAGCACTTCTGAAAGGGAATAACATTAGCCTTGATACTGTTTACTTCTTTCTGCTTTTATTAGTGAAGGAGCTGCCCCTCCAGAGTACTCAGCAGAACTTGATGTGCAATGTCCAAAATTGGCTCCCATGGTTCCCACAATCAATAATTTCATCTACATTATAAAATAGAATTATTATTTTTATTATTTATTTACATTGAAGTCTGAAGGAAGCAGGTCATGACATTTGTGCCTTAAGTTCTCATTCTGGCAAACCTCAACTCTGCTCACATCTTAGCAAAATAAGAATTCTTAAGAAATTCTAGGTTAGCTAGGAAAACGTGCATAATACAAATAAAAATGCACAATCCCATGGGTCTAACCACAGGACTTAGTTTACCCAGTCTCCTAGGAGAGATCTAAAAATGAGATAAGTGATGACCACTAGAGCAAAGCTGCTGCAGTATTCACATATGTTCCAGTACTTAAAACAGAATACTCCAGCAAAGCTTGCAGCATGCTTCCAGATGGGGAGGAACAGATGCAGAGAAGACAGTCTGAACCTCTCTGTAGGAAAGAATGACAGAAATGCCCCCCCTCCAAAAAAAAAACGGGGTCAGGAAGTGAAACTATCCAAACAGAACTTAAAAAAACTCCAGTCTTTTCCATTGATATTGGTGATTTAACAATACCTTTGCTTTAATTCAAAGGCTGTACAAACCCCCTCACTGTGGTTTTATGGAAAAGTCTGAAGAATATGCAATGAAGTGCAGTGACAGACTTGCAACAGTTTTGTTTTCAGACGTGTAGATTCCTCTTCCACCTATGGGAAAGGACAGCTCATAACTTTTAAGTTCACCAACCAAAAAAAAAATCACTCTTGTAAATACCAGCTTCAGAAGATATACATACATGCTTCTAGACCTACCTCAGCAGGTTACAAGACCTCGGAATGATAACTTTTTGATTTCATAAAAGTAATTTTTCTACCTTAGGACTGACATTGTGTTTATTACTCTGAATGTACTTGAATAAAGTCCTATAAGATAGATTTGTGTAAGGAGAAGCTTATGTGCTCCCAGGAGGAAAAGAAATTGAGATTTTTTTTTTGCAACTGTCATGCTTTTATTTCTCATTATCTGAGTGTTCCTGTTCTAATTTCTCCATTGTCATTGTTATAATTTTTCCACCACTTTTTTTCTTTCTTTTTCTGTGTAACTGGATCTGCCTTGGTGTGTCCAGTAGAGACAGACTGTAGGTGTGAGAGAAAATGTCCAGACACCTGGAAGGTTTCTGATTTAGACATAATAGTGGATGCTATTCTGTTACCTCCCACTTCTCTTCAATCTGCTGTTCACAGTGTCATCCGCCTGGCACCTACTCTCTTTGACACCCAGCACTGTGAGTCTGGAGAAGATCTCTGGCTAGCTAAGAACTCAGTTTGGTCATCTGAGCTCTTGCATACAGATGCATATTAAACAGCATCTTTAGAATGTGTGTTGTGGTCTGGCATGCAGAAGATGCTGTTGAAATGTAAAATTGCTGAGAAGTTGCTTTTCATTTTTGAAGGAAACAGATTTGCAGCAAATTCATCCCTGGAGTACTGGAGTAGTGTACTAGGGATGAGTTTTCTTCACTGAAAAACCTTGACATTTTCTAATTGTTACTAGAAAATTTGTGGTAATCGCCAAAGCATGTTTTAGTATATCTCAGATTAGATAGATGTCTTGCTTACATGTTTAGCTTGAGCTACTTTTTGGGAAACTGAGTTTCCATGTTGTGCTGGCCCCAGAGTTGGGATAAAAGCTCACTCTGGCCAAGTCAATAGCAAGAATCTTGCTGACTTCCATTGGACAAAAATGTTATGCTTGGTTTGCACTTCAGTTCTTATAGTAAGTACCCTGGGTCCAGACCTACAAAAATTTTTAGGTAAAATCAGAGAAAATGCACAAAACCTTTTGTGTCTGTATGTCACTGTCTTTATGTAAACGCAAAATGGACTGGTGGCAGTTGAAATACACTGGGTGTTAGGCAGTCTGACAAGCGGCAGACAAGAGGGTACATTTAGAGGAGAAAATGAAATGGCTCTGGGGTGGCTGAGAGCAGGAGCTAGTGAGGGCTTGTCAGAAGGGCGTTGCCATCAGATGGGCACGAGTGTCTGGGACCTGTTCAGTCTAACCAAAGATAGCAGAAGGCAGATGCTGTTGGGCTGCCTCCTCTAAGCACCTATCGCGCAGCCTCCGGCGCCATACACTGCAGTTGCAGATTGCAACAGCAGCTTAGTTAAGTGCATGAGATTCAGCTTGGGTTGTGGGAGTACGTGAGAGGTGCGCTCATAAAAAATGCATGGTAGTTGGCCAGTCTGCCAGACTGTAATATGAAGGACGTGAAGGTGGGAACAGTTACATTCTGATGTTTGTGTAAGTAGAATGAAACAGAGAAGTTAGAGAGAGGAGAGAGAGTCTGAATTTACTTCCAGTCTGTTATCTCAGAATCTGGGAATGAACGTGCTAATATTTGGAATTCGAAGGATTACAAAAAGTTTTTGTATAACTGTCTTTCTAATAGAAGAGTGTGGGCTTGTATTTGCAGGTAAGAAATTCTTTGGGATTTTTGCTGTTGTTTATGTAAGTGCTTTCTTAATAGCTAAACTTATGGCAAAGATGCTTGCATGTTTAGCATGAATCTGTAGTAACACCTACTGATCTTCGAAGCAAAAGTTTACTGAACAATAACTTTACTGGAGTTATGGAACATCCTGTGTATCTTGTACAGTAAACATTAATTCAATGCATGCTTGGAAAATTTGCCATTATTTAGGGTCAGAGTGTTTAGACAGTCATCTCTTTTTGTCTTGCTTTTGATAATCAGATGATTGAATACAAAACCAAACAAAAAATCCAACATGTCCAGTTCTTGGATATTGCCAGTACTAAAGCTGGACCTCATTGCTTTACTTCCTGGCAGTTTGCAAGTGTGAAGAGTGATTTCTGGGCAATGTACTATACTCTCAGTGTAAAAATATGCAAGTGTTAACCCTATTTAAAATACCATCCACAAAAATACTCTTGCTCCAAAGTAATTATCTCTCAGAATTCAAACACTATTGATTTGAATTTGATAGGTTAATACAATATAGTGTGTGCAGTATTAACGAATTGTCTGCACATGTAATTAAAAAACGTAATTAGCATGGTAGCTTAAATGCAGAGGTATAACTTTTTATTTTTTGGTTACTTAAAAGTGGTATGATTTTAAGAAGCCTATAGATAGGTTTATGAGCTAACAGAGTGAATTTGCACTCACATAGTGAAAACATTGGGTGGTAATTGTCAAGAAATCTTCCCCTGGCATTCCATCGAGGGGAAGAAAAGGGATACTCAATAAAGAGGATAAGGATTATGGACAGAAAGTAGAGTGGTGATGTTAAATTCAATGTAATTAGAATGTCCTATGCAGCTTATTCTTAGACTGTCCACTCTACTAGGCAGAAGATGGCAAAAAATTCTAGAAACAGCCTTGCTGAGTCTGTTTTCTAGGTGCTTAAAATGGAAATGAAATGGAAAAATTCACCATTAAATACCTGATTTTCATTTGATGTTGTCTTACTGTGGGGTTCAGAACACTCAGTAAATCTACACACACACAACCCCCCCTCCTGGTAACCCCTCCTATCCTCTGGTAAAGTTAGTTACTTGTTACATGTCATCTATGCTGATCTTGAGTGCTCCACTAAGATAATTACAGGCAATAGGGAAGGAGAAATGATCTCTGGTCTCCGTAGAGCACGAGAAACCTGAAGTTTAATCTTTTAAAGGCAAATCAAAGCCTTAGGATCTAACCAGGGTTCTATTTAGTTACTATAAAACACACCTAATTATCAGGCTATTTAAGCTCTCTTGCTCACTTACAGAACAGAAACTAAATAGTCTCAAGCAGTTAATAAAAGTAACACGTCAGTGCATCTAGGACTTCATTAAGGATTTGTTGCCTCAGCTTATATGTGGCTATGCATGATGATTTTTTGCATATGATGAAAATACAAGCCCATGACTTGTATTGTGACACTGTGAGTTGAAGTTGACACCTTTTATAAATGTCTTTAAAATTAAATCTCTGGGGCAATTCTAATCTGGTGAGTATGTTGAGGAAAAACAAAAGGTAAGTTAACCACCACTTCCAGCAAAGGAATGTATGCTTTTGTTCCACCCCATTGTTGAAATTAGTTTTTACATCCTGTTATGAGTGAATGAATCTAGTAACCATAGTTTAAACTTGGACTAAGTCCACTTAGAGCTTACATAGACTTAACATTTAGCATAATTTGACAGTGTCTCTGGAAAGTACCAAAAGAAATAAGTTGATGAAGAGTTTCTGTAAGGATTTTTGTTCTGAACATGTTTGCCTTTTAATAGTAGAGTTTTAATAGATACAGTGCTCTAACCAAAATTTTAACCATCTTTTTTTCTATAGAAATTTTCAATACAATTTTAATGTAAAGGTGTAATGAACAGCATATTATATGCAGTGATTGGGCTTTCAGTATTGATTTCTGAATCAAACATTCATAGTGATTTATCTCTTTTCTGGAATGAAATTAATCCCATTGTAATCTAAGATATTCTATTTTACATGTTGTTTTGCTTGTTTGCAATGGAGGTGTGGATTATATTAAATAAAGTATTTCTTTCTGTTTTCAAGCTAATGATGGAAATTGGCCTATACTTAAACAGAGCTCAACCCCTGTGGTAAAACCCCCTCAAATCTCCAACACAGACTGGAAAGAATCAAGCATGGATACTGCTTTAAAACAAGGAACTATATCCAGCCAGCCTTTGCCGACTTCAGGATTAGGAAGTACTGATAAACTGGTGGGTTTCATCTGAGATATATTTATAGATCTGTTTTGCTGAAACTATGAACCTTTGGCTGAACTCACTTCGCTTACATACACATTCAGTTTCCCTGTTGATGATTATTTTAAAAGTCATAAAGAAAATTACCATTGTATTCCTCCTGTTCCTTTCTGTTCTTATCACATTACAGTTTATATGCATTTTTTTTCAACTTCAGTAGTTCATATTTCTTCCTATTCTTCTACATATCTGTTCTCCCTTTTTCTCTCCCTTTGCTTCTCTTAATCATCTCCCCAGCTTCCTATTTTTCTAATTCAAACCTTTGTTACTATTTTTCCTGGGTGTAGATTATCACTTTTTCAGTGCAATCTTTTTCTCACAAAAGAAGTCATTAAATTTATCCTTGAGTGAGTCCACCGGTGGTGTCGGTCTGCACTGTTGTTCTAGTACTTTATGAATTCTTTAGGACTGTATCTTTAAAGAGTAAGAACCTTGTCTCTAAATAGTTTTGGTAAACTCTGTTGATCACACTGTATGTTATCAAATACATATCAACTAGATACTAAGAACAAGTTATTCAGGCTTTGAAAGTATGCGAATAGTTTTGGATTCATATTAATGTATTATAGCTGCAGATGCCTTTAAACAGTGGCCTCTGATGTATGATGAGATCTTGTGATAAATTCAGGTAGAATCACATCTAGATTAAGGAACGCAAATTGTTTATAGTGACTCCTTTGCTGTCACACAGGGTTATTAGTATGTTATGTTGAATGAGGAATATTCTTGCTCACAAGTATTTTATTTAGTTAATCAATGTATACATTTTTATTGTTCTTACATAGGGTCTTGACCTGGGGAAGGTGCCACCAACAATTCCTGGTGTAAGCAAGCAGTTGCCTCAAAACTATGGGACCTATCCAAGTCCAGTTCCCTTAGGAACAGGTTCTACAAATTCTCTAGAAAGAAGGAAGGATGGCAGTCTGCCCAGACCTGGCACCAGTGTAACAAATCGGCAAAGACCTGTTCCACTTCAGCCGCCAAGCAACGTACATCAGCCTGGTTCTTCACAGCAGATTCAGCAGAGAATTTCTGTACCTCCCAGCCCTACGTATCAACCTTCCAGTTCCCCCTTATTTCCAGGAGGAGACGGCAGGCCAGAACTGCCTTTAACTGTGGCAATCAGACCTTTTCTAGCTGACAAAGGATCAAGACCTCAGTCTCCCAGAAAAGGGCCACAGACAGTGAACTCCAGTTCCATCTACTCAATGTATCTTCAGCAAGCAACACCACCAAAGAATTATCAACAGGCTGTATACAATACCTTAAATAAGTCGGTAAAAGCAGGTAGAATATATTTTGCTTTATTTTTTTTCCTTTGAAATAGACTGTTAAGATCTACTTATTGGGCTTTAGTTTACTTTCCGTATCAGTTTGAAAAACTTGACTAAATCTGTGAGAAGAGGAAAGATATTTTTACATATGCAGCATGGCAGAAAAATGATCCCATGTATTTTTGGGGTGATTACTAAGTATACATTCAATTACGTTTTATTTAAAACAAGATGCAATTAGAACAATACAGTCTGGATACTCTACCAATACTATCAGAAACAAGTTGAGAGAGAAGAGTTTTACTCCTCTTACTGTTACCTCATGAAAGAGGGAAAACATTCCAGGTGTTACTTGTAGCTTATAATTGTAAGAGGCATCATTGTCACCAACAGGTGAGTGTTTATTTTGGTTTTGATAGGTTCCAGTTAATTTTTTTTTTCTTTCTATATTGGTATCAAACAAGTAGCAACAGACACATATGCAGTTTATTTGAAAATATTTTGTTATGTAATTTGAGAACAGTTCTTCACTGTTTTCCATCTTTCTTTTCTTCAGTTTATGGAAAACCGGTATTACAATCTGGTTCGACTTCTCCCTCACCCTTGCCATTCCTTCATGGTTCTTTGCCTGCCCAGACTTCCTCACAGCCACAATCTCAGCCTCAGACTGAGGTCTCTGAAAAAGATCAAGAGCTGGAAAATGCTCCACCATCCAGTGAAAACAGCAATGTGGAAAACATTCCTCGTCCTCTCAGTCCTACTAAGCTCACACCTATTGTGCATTCACCCCTACGATATCAAAGTGATGCTGACCTTGAAGCTCTGAGAAGAAAATTGGCCAATGCTCCTAGGCCATTAAAGAAGCGTAGTTCTATCACTGAACCAGAAGGCCCAAGTGGACCAAATATACAAAAATTACTGTATCAGCGCTTTAATACTCTTGCTGGAGGAATAGAGAGTGCTCCTTTTTATCAGCCAAGCAATCCACAGGACTTCATAGGCATCTTAGCTGATGTTGATAATGGTAACGCTAGTACCAATGGCAATATTGAAGAACCTATTTCCGTGCAACCTACGGTTCCTCTTCCTGATGAGCCACCCCCTTCGTCAGATGCCAATGATAATGAATTACCTTCTCCTGCTACTGAGGAACTGATAAGCACTGAAACCACAAATCAAACATCTGAGACAACTGAAGATAACAACAACAATCCTGCTATAGTTCCTTCTACTGAACAGTCACCCAGTCCCACGCCTGAGGTCAGTTCTCCAGTAGAAGAGGAAGCTCCTTTGCCACCTGCTCTTCCGCCTCCACTTCCTCCAGTAAGTAACAAAGCAAAAAGACCCCTTTGTTAACTATGGAATTAGCTGTGTGTTTCAGCATAACTGGAAGGTGGTAAGCTTATGCTAAATGGTATGTTTGCACTTCAAGTTTCATGCTACTAGAAGAAAAGAAAACCAGAGGGGCCTCCAAGGAGAACTCTCATGAATTAGTTTCTTTACTACTGTAGCTGTTTAATAACGAAAATATGCATCCAGGCAACAGGAGGTTGCGTATGTACTTTAGGTCATAGTACTTTTTTGGGGATATATTCTTGTTGTAGAAATAATTCTGGAATCTTGAGATTCCATTTAAAATTTTTTTTTTTCATTTCTCCGGGCCTATGAACGTAACTCTTTGTATGAAACTAAGGGTAAGCTATCTTGGTGGGAAGCTTTTTAATTTGTAAGCAAGCTGAAATAACAGTTCTGGGAGAAGTGCACTCCTTTTCCCCTCTCAGCAGAGAGATGCAAGACCAGGGCTAACACTAACAGCAACATAGCTGACTTGTTTTAGCAGAAATGTTTCTCTAATAGGGTTGTTGCATAATCTGAATTGCTTTCAAAGTTCCTCCTCCAGCTGCACCAAAATCTTTTAAGTACTTGTCATTACCAAAATCTATAGTATACAGAGAATTGAAAATAGGGAGAAAACTGAATTTTATTCTTAGTTGTTGATATGACTCACTTCAACATTGGTTTCAAAGAATATCTCCACTTTTTGATTGATGTGGGGACCTTGCATTCCTCTGACAATTTGGCTGCAGTGTGCACAAGGCCGTGCATTCATTTCCCATGAGCACAAGTAGGCCAGGATACTTCTGGGAGAACATGCTAGCAACAGATATTATTCATACTTTAAGAAGTTTATTTTCCAATCTGAAATAGCCATACCAAATAGGAGCATGAAAGAAAATGGATCTTACAGTGCTAGAGACTAAAAGCATTCTAGAAAAGCTGTAATTAATTATAGATTTTTTTTTTCTGGAAAGTGACAAGGACACGTGAATAATTCAGAATATTCTCAAAACACATTTAAATGTGTTTCAGATCTTGAGAATGCTGCTTCTGATAACACTAGCTAGAATGTCACATAAAATAACTTCATGTTCTGTACTTTTCTTTCCCACAGCAAAACTCATAGCCTGTCAGTATTGACCTACAGCAGATAATTTTACTAATTCAAGGCAAAGATTCCTCTGAGTAGAGACTGATACTCAGGCTTAATTGTTTTATGCTTTCTAGTCTAAGCAAAAGTTTTGACAGTGCCTCAGACAATGCACCGGAAACACATTCAGCTTATAAAATGAATTATAAAATGAAGATAGTGGTGCTAATAAACCACTGACTTAAGTACTTCGTTCCTTGTACTCACTACCTTTAATTAGAAGCTTCTAAATTATATTGGCATGCTTTTTCATTTTTTAACTGATAAGACACAGTAAGATTTCAAGCCTTTTATTTACAGACTTTATAATAGAAACGTTTGCGGAGTTCTAATTACCATTTAAGGAGGATGGGATTTTTAATCTAGTTAAAAAGTAACTGAATCACTTGTACTACTTATGCAACCTGAAATGATGCTTTCCAACCTTCATCTCTGCTCAGACAAAACGTACCAACTTGAAGAAACCGAATTCAGAAAGAACAGGCCACGGTTTGAGAGTGAAGTTCAATCCATTGGCCCTCCTCCTAGATGCTTCTTTGGAGGGAGAATTTGATCTTGTACAACGAATCATATATGAGGTGAGCTTCTAAACAATGGCAACATCTTTAAATATTTAGGGAAAAAAAAGAAAAGTGCTGAACTATTTTTGTTTTCAATAGGTTGATGATCCCAGTAAACCAAATGATGAAGGAATTACACCTTTGCATAACGCAGTATGTGCTGGTCATCACCACATTGTGAAGTTCCTGCTTGATTTTGGTGTAAATGTAAATGCAGCAGATAGTGATGGGTGGTAAGCGTCAAAATTCTTAACTTCGCATCTGGGAGAAACACCCTTCTGGTGCACATTCAAAATTCAGTTGAGACCTGTTTTGGGAACAACTTCCTTCCACTTTACTCCCAGCAAATGAGCATCTTCTGATCTCTAGGTGGTGACGAACTCAAGTGCAAGGTTACAATGTGGTCAACTCAGGTGCAAGCACACTTAAATCATAAAGTATACTACATTTTTGTTTTACTTAGTGGTATAGTTGCATTTCTTCTTCAGATGCTGAAATAATTAAACTGTAAATAACAAATGACAAAAGTTAATTTGTTTAAGTTTCATCTTCATATCACCCACTGCAGATTTTTGGTGTTCTTGAAGAATCTAGCCTTATAGGTAGATGTAGCACTTCTGAAGCGCTTGGAGGGGATGCGAAACGTTGCTGTGCTGATCTGTTTCACCCTCGCCTTTGTTTTACCTTTCAAATTTCTTCATATTGGAAAATACCCTTTTATACCCAGCAGCTTAGTGAGCTATGAGAGTCGACATTTTTGCTAGCATGTATTTGATAATGTTTGGCTTTACGGGAGTCAGGTAAATCCTGGAATCTACTCCAGTTGCTTGACAGGTTTTGGACAATGCATGCATATAGTATAATCACAAAGAACAATGTCCTTTAAAAATAGGTTAAGCTCTGTATTACAAGGCAAAATAGTTAGGATTCAGCAAAGTTTTTTTTTTTCATGTCTATATTTTTGCTTTATTTCAGGACACCCTTGCATTGTGCTGCTTCTTGCAATAGTGTTCATCTCTGTAAACTACTGGTTGAATCTGGGGCAGCTATTTTTGCTTCAACTATAAGCGATATAGAAACTGCTGCAGACAAGTGTGAAGAGATGGAGGAAGGTTATATTCAGTGTTCCCAGTTCTTGTATGGTAAGCTGTGGCCCTACTTGACAAACTTTAGCTTTTCTAAAATTTATCCCTTTTTGTGTCTGATTTGCATGAAACATCTGCTTTTAGGCCCCAGACTTGCCAATACTGTCCATCACCTACTTGTTCTTTCAAAATGCTAAAAACAGAACAGTCTTTTCATTATTATGTTGCTCATAGTCCTTCTGTTCTTTGAGTGACTTAACAGGCTCCTTCTAAAGTTACAGATTTTTAAAGTTTAATTTGGCTTAATTTCAAGGAAATGCTTCCACAGGGAGTTTTTGACAGTAACAGTGAGTTGTCAAGGATCTTGACAAAGATACTCCAACTTCCAGATGCACAAATTTCTAGNGAACAGTCTTTTCATTATTACGTTGCTCATAGTCCTTCTGTTCTTTGAGTGACTTAACAGGCTCCTTCTAAAGTTACAGATTTTTAAAGTTTAATTTGGCTTAATTTCAAGGAAATGCTTCCACAGGGAGTTTTTGACAGTAACAGTGAGTTGTCAAGGATCTTGACAAAGATACTCCAACTTCCAGATGCACAAATTTCTAGCAGGTCACATGAAGAGACATGTATACTTTATGAATAATTCCAAAATGCATTTAGTTACTAAGATACATTTTGCAAGAAAAGTACCTTGATGGAGCAAATCTTTAATTTACATCAGAGGATATAAGCTTCGTTAAGGTTCTGTATACCTGACACTGTACAGATTCTCAAAAGCTTCCAGTGTTACTGTAGAAGGCTTGCTATAGAAAGCAGCCTGTGAGAAATACCCAGCAGTTCTATAAAGCTGCTTTGCTCAGATGTTTGTAAAACTATTTTTATCTTCATTTGAATAAAAGATTGTAAAGTTTCTATTGCATATATAATAAAAGAGAAAAAACCTCATGCTCTAAATTGGTTTAAAATATTCTGTAAAATTTGGTTTTAACATGCACTTAAACTTCTGAAAGCATGTCATCATGGAAGTGCTGAAAATTTTTCATGAAATTTTATTAATAAAAGACTAATATTTGGGCCATGGTGTCCACACCAAAAATCTCAGAGGGAAACCGAGAATATTTTACCGTCTAGTGTGTTCTCTAATTTGTTGTTAACAGGAGTGCAAGAGAAGCTGGGAGTGATGAATAAAGGAGTGGTGTATGCGCTGTGGGATTATGAAGCCCAGAATAATGATGAGTTGTCATTCCACGAGGGCGATGCCATTACTGTTCTAAGACGCAAGGACGACAATGAAACAGAGTGGTGGTGGGCCCGCCTCAATGATAAAGAAGGCTACGTGCCAAAAAATCTTCTTGGGGTAAGTTCTTTTTAAGTTACCTTCTCCCTTCTATTTTTTACTTCCTCCTGAAGTAGGAACACAAGATGGATCTTGGTTCAGAATCCCTCTGTGCATCATCTGGATACACCGCTATGAAGCGGTGCAAAGCAGATTATCCTTATTCTCACTGGTCTCTGTCATTGTAAACAAAAAGGAGAAGCTACGGTTAGGAGAGAAGTGCTGGGTTTTATTTGGCAAGTTAGTGTATTTTAGATTATGCTTTAATGTTTAATAAGGTAATGTTTTAATAAAATATAGGGCCCCTATGTAAAGCGTGGTGGCTCTAATTAGGCAGCTTGAAGCTTTGGCCCAGGAAGTTCTTTAGGGAAGTTTTTCATATGTGGCACAAGATAAGCAGTAAGTAGGTAAGTACAAATTTAAAACAGGAAAGAGCCTTGAAGATGACATCCATAGGCAAGTCGGTTATGCTGCTCTCAGTCAAATGGAACACTGCTATCACAAGAGACCAGGAACATAAGGCTACTAAGGAGAGAGATACAGAGGACAAAATGCGTCAGAAAAATCTTGTAAAGCAGGAAAGAAGCTCTCTCTAGGGCTCGACAGGGAATTCTTGTACTTACATAAAAGCCGCCTTTGGTCTAGTCTGGGATCTTGAGCTAAATGAACCAAGTAATTTCCAGAGCAGCAATTTTGCTGCTGTTGGCTGGAGTAAGTCAGCCCTTGGCCTCCTGCTGCTTTCTGGTTTAATTTCTCAGAAGTTACCTAAGAACATGCTGTAGCTTACAAAAACCTCTCCCCCCAAAACACTGCGTCACCTAGTTCTTGTTAATAAGTACCTCTTGGTTATAATTGAATTGATTTATATTTAACTTAGTATGAACTACGCAAAGCCTAATATTTTTATTCTGTTTTTACAGTTATATCCACGAATAAAACCTAGACAGCGAACCCTTGCTTGAATTCGGTTGTACAACAGTGCAATACCGTGCTGGTGACTGGAAACTTAAAACATACACTGGAGCCATCGTTTTTGATCACTTCACACAGAGAAATAAAACTACAATATTTAGTTTTAATGGTGCTTTCTCTTGTTAAATGGACAGCATCCAAGATTTTCAAGATCTGCAGTTTGTAAATGAGGATCGTTTTTATGTGACCCACCACTGATGTGGAGAGTGATACGTCCACTACCTACATTGTTGCGCCAACTGTCGTCTAAAGTGGTGTTTTAAGTTAAAGTTCCATGGTAGGAGCTTTCTTGTGTTAAATGCTCAGAGGTGTCACTTGCGGAGTGCAGATACGCTGTCCGGTTTGCTCCAACCCCACAGTAACTGTCCCACGTCAGGGTTTTGGATATTTTGTTCAATACCAGTGAATGTTAAGTTCTCATTACTGATTAACTCTTTGGGTTCTAGGGCACAAGATCTTCACCTATTACATGCATAATTAAGTAGTCACCAAAGCTTCATGAAGGCTAGGATTTTAAGGGGTAATATGCTATACACACTTAAATCCTAGTCCAGACAACCCCAACAAAAGCTTTACAGAGTCTCGCATCTAGTATTATTTGCGTTTAGAATCAAGCTAGAGAACTAACAAAACAAACAACAGTATTTGTACACTTCTCAAAACCCCTACACAATATTTCACTTGGTGTTTTGTTTTGTTATTACTCAGCCTACAGCACCGGTGTTACCTCTACTATTGTCAAGGTTCCCCCTACTAACCACCTGAGCTTGTCCCTCCTGGACAAAACCGTTAGTACCAAACTTGCAGCAGCTTAAGGGATTTGTACGTCTGCATGGATGAAAGTGCAATAGTTGAAAAGGGTCAGAGTCTGGTAAGGGTTACACTGTGTAGTTTGAAGTCTGCCTGAGTCAGTCTAGAAGAAAATATGAAGGACTGGATAGAAGTAGAAGGAGGGTTGCGTAGATGCTAAGTCAAGGAGAAGAAAGAAACAAGGTTTAGAGAAAGATTTAAGAAAGGCCATAGCTTATTTGAGGACAGTTTCTGTGGTTCTTGGCAGCATACATCTGTTGCCAAGGCAAGTTATGCAATAACCTTCTCCACTACATTGTAGTTTCAAGCAAAAAAAAGGCACTTCACTGGAACTTTAATTGTATATGATTTTATATACCAAAAGTATATTTTGAATTTCCCATTATTAGTTTTAGCCATATTTCTTGTAACTTCCTCCCATTTAACAGTATGCAATTTGATTAATCCTTCATGTACAAGTTCTGTGTATAATTTATATATCCATTTCTGCAGTGCTGTAACTTGCTTTTACCACAGGTTAGCATTAACTGTATATATTGTGGTGAAAAGTGAAAGGGTATTCTTGTTGAAGAATTTGCTACATGAATGTGATGATTTCAAGAGCCTATGATACACTAATTCAGAGAACATGTAAATGTGCACAATAAAGTACTGCTAAGGCATGGCTGCATTCTCCAGTATTTTTATACAATAGATGTGCCTTTGGTTATAGTCTACAAAACGGAATAATTCTAGCTTGCCCTCTTGCATCTGTTAACTCTCCTCACTGTTTTACCAGCTGCGCAGAAAATGACTTGCCAAACAATTCTGGAACCTCCTTATACCAGTGCTCCAGCATTCCAGCTGTGACAAATTAATACTTGTCTGGAAAAGCTCTCAAGGGTCCTTTGCACGCGAGCCAACAACTGAGCCTTGTGTGCTTGTTTACTCAGTTTTTACCAGCGTAGGAAGACAGAGGGCAGAAAGACGCTTGGCTCAGCACATGTAGCCAGAGGATTCATCCCAATAGTTGAACCAATTATCGACACTTAAAAGTAAAAATTAGGGTGCTGTTTATAAAAAGTCAAAAGGTTCAGAGAGCAGAGACCACAGCAACCATCATTAAAGACGTTATATACTGCGAAATTAAGTATCACCTCTTTTTTTAAATAAGTGAATTAATTTATTCATATTTGTACATTTAATTGTATACAATTTCAGATAGCATTACAGTTAGATTAACAAAAGCTAGTTACCAAAAAGAAAATACAAAACTAAAAATTATTCTGGAAGCTTATTTATTACAGAAGGAAAGTTTCAAGCTCGTGTTCACATAAGTCCAATTTGGTGATATTTGGTGAAATACTTACTTAGATGTTTAAAACGAAACGTTTTAAAAAAAAAATCAAGTGACTTCTATAAAATACTACCTAAGGCAGATTTTATTGTACATTGATTTTAAACATTTGGATAGAGGGAAAAACCTGAGATCTATACCCAAAAGCTATTCTCTGTAGAAGAGACATACACGTTTGTTTGCTTTTTGTAGCAAACCGTATATATAATTGTTACTATAAAAGTTGTGCTGTACATTAGCTGTAGTGCAGGTCACTTTCATATTAAGTGCCAATAAAGGCTTAACAAAATATACAAAGTCTTAAAAGGTGAGGCTGTTTAAAGCATTAATTGTATACATATTGCACACTATAGTGAATACTCATGGTTCAAAAAAATACTCAAATTGCATTTGCCAGTTCTTACGTAACGAACCACACTGGAATGAGAAAGGGTCAAGAACAGCAAATGTTACCAGCTATCAAATTAGCAAAAAGTGAGAGGCAGGTCCGTGGAGGCTGGTGTCTTCCTGCAAGTGGCCAACATTTTGCTGTTCTTACTGGTCCCGGGACTCATAAAGAAGTTTTGTTGCCTAACATGAAGACAAAATGTCACTGTGTTAACTGAAGTTTCACTTGCAGCCACCTCATCTCTTTCCTACCCCTCCAAAAATTTCCTTCAAAATCGAGGCTTTAAGTTCTTCCTCTGCTATTCTCCTTAGTCTAAGGCATTCAAAAGCATTCAGTAATTTCTTGAAACTATTCAAGGTTACTTAAAGTGCAGAACCTAAGGTCACTGAAGATTTTAGATCGACCTACATTTATTTCTTCTTGGTCAGAAATGACCATTTCTCATGAAAACTGCCTTTGAAAAAGTTTGAAGTCGGTCATCTGTCCACACATATGCAGTAAGCAATGTGACTCTGTTCTATATTCCTTCTACCTCTTCTGCTTCCCCCTTGCAAAGTTTGGGTGAGGTGTTCATTTGTCTCCAACTACAGGATCAACCAACCCCCTGCGATGGGAACAGGTGCGCCTTCTCTAGCACCATGTCCTTTTACGTGCTGTCAGCTAGGGCCTCTGAAAGCCTCACTGCACTGATCAGCTCAAAATTCCGGTCAAAGGAGATAAATCCGGGATGTGGGTGGTGGTGGTGTCAAGCTTCTCCATGAAATACTGGTTCTCACCATATTTGTAGGAGTTGTATCACTTGTGAAGGATCAATTAGAACAGGGTACAAGGAAGTGCTATGTTGTACTGACAGGGCGATACAAAGTTCAATTGCCCTATGCTGAACGTAGAGGTTAGGGGTGGCTGGGGAGCTTAACAACGGTGGGAAAGAAGCAAACAGCCACGCGCTTGCATTTGCAGACAGCTTATAAATTACAGTTCTAATTATCAATCAGATGAACAAAGTTCCAGAACTAGCTGGGGTGTTTTGAGTGTCTCACATAACTTTGACTTATGAAATAATAAACTTTGGTTTCATTAGCCATACAGAGCCTAACATAGAAAGACGTAAGAGTCTTCCAGCGGGTTCCACCCCCACCCCTGTTCCTGTTTTCAAAACTCAGTAACTTCTCTGAACCTTCATAAAGTAGTAAAAACAATTAGCTGAGTTCAGGTTCAACAGTACTTCATAATGCACGTTCTTCAAGGAGCAACAAAAACCTAAAGGAACTTGACAGTCTAATTCCTACCACCTTTTCACCTGATGACATACATAAGCTCTTGCAAAACCCTTTCTAGTGCATATCTTATTCAGGTATCTGAGCCTAAAGCTAAAGTCACATTCATAACAACCATCCACAACTTCTGTTTTCTTAGGTAACAAGGCCCTAAAATCCTTAAATAAAAAAAAAGAAGAAAAAAAAAAGACTCCTAAGGCTGCATACTCTCTTAAGTGCTACTAAGCACCCCATGTTAAGATTTTCTTCACCTTTCTGTATGTTTTGCCTCCTTTGCTTACCTTATGCATAGCTGCCAGCCAGCTTGCTGACAGCTTCTTGTTACAGCTGAAGTCTTCACTGGCTGTAAATTTCATCTGCGTTGGCTCCTCTGATCCTGGTACCTTATACTGCAGGATCATACCTATGGCACGAGTACTGCCCCCTGAAAACAGAAGCAAAATCTTGAACAGCAACAACTTTTACCAGCAACTTAACACAATTTATTCTAGCTAATAAGCATGTTTGAAGAAAACTATCTCGTTGATCCAAAACACTAACAACTGCAGGTGCGCTGACAGCTGCCACAGCAGAGGAGGTAGTGACCACAGGGGTTAATGCCAGGCAACAGAATGCACAGACCCAATATTGTTTAATTCTCTGGGGCAATCACCGAGACAGAACATCTATAAGCCAGGTTTTAGTGTTACCATGTCTTCTCTTAAGTAAATGCCCTAGTTTCATACTGTAGCCTGCAGTCCGTAAACTGAAGTACTAGTGTCCAGTTAGACTGAAAGCAAAGAGGGATCCCTGCTTGACACAAAGTCTGGCATAGCAGTCAGAAGTCCCCCCAAACCCAACAAAAGTTGGGAAAGATGCTTATGCAAGACTAGACAATGACTGGCAACGTTGTTTACTTCCTGAAGGAAATCCACTACAAAAAACGTTGCTCTGACAACAGCGTGACAGCGAGACGTTTGTATCTCTTTAGCTGCATAAAGATAAACCAAAGCAAAAATACAGAAGGGGAAATAAAAGCTTTGTTTAGAAAACCACATGCTGTTGGCATGATTTCCTGAAGTAGCAAAGCACAAACTGAGCCGCAGGAACAGCACAACCATACATAGGAGGACACTTTTTGTAAAGTTCTTTTTAAAAAGTGTCTGCACCAGAGAGCTCCTGGAGGCCATTACTGTAATATCCACAAAGCCAAACAAAGACAACCTAAGCAACCTGGTCAAAAGCCCGCAAGCAGTGTTTATAATACTTTTAAAGTATATATAAAGCATTCAAATCCAACTTCATCACTCGCTCCCCTGCAGTGACCTGCTCAGACTAACAGATTAAGGGACTACTTAAAGATAAGCCAGTGGCAATCAAACACCTGCAGCCCAGACTGCTCTGCCCCTGTCTGCCATTCCAGGACATTAATGAGTCAGGCAGAACACACACAACACAATGAGACATCGTATTTCTCTTAAAGATGTGTAAAAGCAAGTCATTAATAGTTTACTTATTCAGTGCAAAGCCTTACCGGACAGTACACAAGAATTATTCNCAGGCAGAACACACACAACACAACGAGACATCGTATTTCTCTTAAAGATGTGTAAAAGCAAGTCATTAATAGTTTACTTATTCAGTGCAAAGCCTTACCGGACAGTACACAAGAATTATTCATTTCTGGTATTCACAATTCAGCACACCTCTGCTGAAGTAAGCGCTGTGTAATATTGTGTACCAGTAAATATATTATTTCTCATCTTCTCTCTTCTAGCATGGACAATAGCACATGTGGTCTAAAGGCAGCCTCGAATGTTTTAGTTCTCCTCCAAAAAGTTACAAAGGATTCATTCTTGATTTATTAAACAGACAGATGGGAAGGAACAGATACATGTCAGAGTTGAACATAACATCTTAAGTTGAACAGCTATCGATCAAGCAAAGAAATAGCACTGCAGAGGAAGAACGATGGGAGGGGTGTCATGATAACATGCTTAGGTGCGTCACGCTCAAAGGTACTGGTGATACCTTCAGTAATGTGCTGGTTCTCCAGAAGGCTGGTGTAAGTGTGAATCTCTTTTTCTACCATCAAGAAGGAAGGCAGGCAGGCAAAAAGATAATGCAGTCAGAAGAGTAGTGAACAAGGAATTACAGGAGCATTAACGAAACTCAATAACAGATCTGGTTGATTTGAAAATCAAGATAAGTTTATTAAAGTTAACATGCCGGACTGACTGAATATTGCGCAGACAGGCTGTCCGATTAGACAATACCAGCAGTGACAGAGGTGTTGCTAAAGAACAATTATTAAAATTCCTGACCTTGTTTGTTCTCATTTCAGTGAAACCACATTCAAGCTCATCCTGAAATACTCTAAAATCTGGTAAGAGATGAGGCAGTTAAGTAGCTGCCCTCTGATTCAGATGCTACCAGTTTCATTTGGCCACCCCTTCATCTTGAATGAAATTAAGAAAGCATAGTTTCATTCCTTATTCCCCCTGGCCCCCCAGGTTCTCTCTCTCTCTCCTCACAATTGTTTGTACCAGGAGAAGAGAAATCCCAGCTGGATTCTGAGATGGAAGCTACTAAAGATCAACAGTTCTCTCCTATGAGCTTTCGAATCAACATATGTTTATATTTAGCCAAGAGAAAGGATCAGCACAGGTGATGACCACCTTTACTCAGGTTTATCGAGAGACTCCCATATTAGAGCTGTAAAATAACTTCTCAATTCTCAGGTTTTCCCCAAAATCCCAGTAGCAACATGGACAGAGTTCCACACACTGCACTTCATCCTGAGAACCGCTGTAACTAACAGAGTTACACCTAAGTTACCAATAACCTAGAAATGTACTATCTAGCTCAAACAATAATTACAGCTTCACATTTTTCTTCTTAATAGTTAATTTGTATTCAATGAAAAAAAATTTACCTCCAGGAGTAAATCCCTCTGTAAGTATCTGAACAGTTGAAATCTGCATAATTTCAATTTCATAGTGGCTGTCTCCATCCAAAACCAGGTATCTACATAACAGAAAAAGATCTTTTTTAAAAAACCCCGGTTTTTCTACAATATCAAGTCCAAACCTAAGGAAAAAAAATAAACACAATCTATCAGTGACTGGCTGTTTATATGTTCTTTGCAGTGGGGAGGGAGAGAAATCAAGCAGGAAAGTTACTTTTCGTTGAAGTTCTTCCCTTAAAGGAAAAAAAACCCAACATGAAACCTATAGTCCAGTTTGCAGGACACCCTTTCAAAATATTAAAAGCATTCTCGCATAGTTCTGAAGAGTCTGAAGTATTCCAGCCAACCACAGTATAGGGATGACCAAAGCAATGCTTTGGCTGTAACATTAAACAATATGGTGCAGTGTTAGAATCGTTCTGAAACAAGGTTTTTTTTTTCAGTGCTTACAGATTTTTCCATGTGCCGCCTCCTGTGATCCCCCTATCAGCTGGCAAACCCGCTGTATTCCAGCGGCACTGAGAGGCATTACCAGTGAGCGGAGCTCCAGCATTCCAAGGTGTTCTGATAGGCACTGCTAGTAAGTTCAAACAAACTTACTCCAATAAAGTTGTATCTATCCTTTCAGTACAGTTACTCTCTCCAATATCCTCACGGCGTGTTACGCCTGTATTTTGTTTAGGTTATTAGATAATAATATAGCTCTAAGTGCAACAATAATACAGTTTACAAGTGCAATTTCTATCAACCTTTCTCACCTCTGATTGTTGGAAAGTCGACAAACCATGAGCTCAGATTTATCAGATGTTCCCAGGGTTACAAAGAATGTAGCACCTGGAAAGAAATGTTTTAGTATTCTAACGCAGAGTTTAGGAAGGAACATTCAAGTACCAAAAATGATAACTAACTTTTACTTACTGCACCTAATACACTGAATTGGGTGAATTGAGAGACTAACTGCAATGTTAAACTGATTAACATCAGCAGAACATTCAGGTATAAAACGTTCACCTTTAATTAGCATGTTCCGAATCACAGGACCTTTCACTACTGCTACGTAATTTCTCCCACATGTTGCAGAAATATAGATGATATCGAAGATGCTTTTAAAAATTAGAACAGGTTTGGAGATGGCAAAACCAGGCGATTAAAGACCCTATCTTGTCACCATAATACAAACTACTATTTCAGTATTCAAAAAAAACCTGTCAGAAGAATCTAACAGCAGGCTGTGACCTTCAGCTCTATGCTTAATAAATAGCAAAGACACCTCTTCTTCATCACTGAAGGCTAGCTCAGACTTACTTTGAGGTCAATGAACTTCAGCCTTCATGATATGGTTCTTCCTGCTCAGAACAGCTCCTTTGACATTGCAAAAGTCATCTCAGCCACATTAGTGAAGTGATTCATAACTTAAAATAAAGCGGGCTACGTGCCTAACAACTTCATTTCCTCCACGCCTCATGCTCCCTGTATTACTTAATCCCAATACTGTTGGTCTGGGAAATGAAAAAAATACCAACATACAGCCCTGCCAAATGGTCTGCAAGCCATCTCTGTAATCGGAACAATGCAGCCTCAGAGAGCATCACCTCGCTGCCTATTTCACAGTTCTACGCAGGCTGACGCCTCAGCACGGACCCCCAGGCTGCTGCTGAGGCGAGACAGAGAAGCAACAGCAGCAGAACTGCAAAGGACATCACAACCACCATCTCTCTGACTGAGATCCGGGGCTCTACAGTAAGTCAGGAACAACTTCAGACTTGAACTGTGTAACACGAAGGCAAGCACACAAGGTTTTTTAAAAAAAGCCTTCAGTTTCAAAGACATTATTTAAAACCTCATCTACATGTGCACCTGCAGAGCAGTGCAGAGCATGATGTGTGTGTGTTACAGGGATGAGCATATTCCTTTCTGAACCTAAATCTCCCTAGGAACGTTCATGCTAATTGGACGTGTGGTTTAGCTCACCAATTATACACATCGGCATCACGCTGAGAGTTAAGAGCCCATCAAAAGGCACCGAACAATCACAGAGTATTTTAAAAACTGAAGACTCAGCTTTCTTAATGTAATTGGAACACGAATTACTGTCTTGCATGTAGTTCTAATGCTACGCAAAATTGACCATTCATGATGATCTGCCATCAGCCATAGCTGTAGGCCATAGACAAGATCAAAGCTCACAGATGAAGCCTGAAACAAGCACTGTATCTTGTTAGAAAATATTAAAATATTATCTATTAAAAAGTATTTTTCATCCTCATTTAATATAACAGAATCTAGCTAAAATACACGTTATTTTAAGAAAAATGCCAACTGCACACACATCTGTTCTCAGAGGCATTAAAAATTTGTTTGTCTTTAACCAAATCACTCTTTGTAAACACTGACTACAAAATGTAAACTTCTCTCTAAACAAACAGATAACACAGAATTATTAACTGGCAAACAAGAAGCATGGCAACAAAAAAGTACTTAAAGGAGACAAAACTGCAGCTTGTTTGACAAGAGGCATTACTCTTGCTGTCTTTGTTTAATGCAGCATTTGAAGAATACAAATGAGATCAAACCAGTATGCGTATGTATTCAGTCCTTACCATTCATGAGCACTTTAAGCTGTTTGTCATAAAATTCTGTTTCTTTCTGAGAGATGAGGGCACATTCAGCACACTGGCGCACAGGGTCCACAAAGCACATGCGAGGCAGAGGCACTTTTTTACTGCAGCACTTGTCGCAGAAGCACTTCCCACATCTTCGGCAGTGATGCTAAGCACGAGAGAACATTTTGGTTGTTTATTTACACAGGAAACTACTACGGAATAATCTGATGAAGTTACTACATTAAACATCTGCCCCTCCAAGGAAAACAACAGTTTCTCAGGTGTGAAACGTACAAGCTGAGGGGTAGGTGAAGGAAATTTAACTGCTAGAGTAGTATCAGGAAATCTCTGACAGCTGAACACAAAGGACTGAACGTAGCATGAACAATGGCACTATAAGCCTTTGCTGGCACTCTGAACAAACTTCTAAAGCAGACCAGACAAGACAATGAAAGGCCTTCTCCAGTGTCCAGTAAACAAATCCATTCACCTTACTGTCAATTAAAAACACAAGAGTGGTTTCTAGATCCCCTCCCACTTCCAAGCAAAAATCTTGGGAAATTTCAACTGGAGATCCTATTCTTCTCCCTTAAAACTTCAGAATAAGTTTTTCCCACGAAAACGTAAAACCTAAAGCTATTTCTGTATCAGAAATATCAGGCAGCATAGTACAAATCCTATGAAGTTGCAAAATGGGAACTAGTATCACAATGTTTCACAGCTACTAAATCTGCAACAAGTGGCTTGTGCTCGAAATCACTGCCGCTGTGTGACCCTCCCGGCAGGTCTCCCTGGTACAAGTTCTCATGTCAGAACAAGTATTCCCAGGCAAGCAGGAACCGATTTGTGACTCAAAGCAAGTTAGAACAGTTTGATACAAGGAACTGATACACTGCAGTTTTGGTCAGTGTTTGGCTTTCCTTCCAAGTATTATGCAAAGTTCTCTGGAGTGCCTATTTCCCAGGACTACCTCCATTTACTTCCTAAAGCTAACACGAGTACAACACAGCAGCCTAACGAATTAATGCCTCTCAATCAAAATGCTCTAACCAACCAACAAACCAACAACCATGCTCCTAACCCATCCAACCAAAGGGCAAAACAAGAACTAGGAGAAAGTACACCCCATGATTTAGGAGTACTGGGATCACTAACCGACATCCTAATGCCCTTCAGGCCTCCTGAAAACGTACACCTATCTGGTATAACTTACTACTATGTCTGGTTTACAATCTCTCCTTCCCTCTCCCTTCAAACAATAAATTAAAAGCCACTGACTATGTCAATGCACTACAAGTCACACTTCCACATCTTTCTTCACTTTCACAAGTGCATGCTAAGAGCCCGTCAATGTAGCTATATAAAGGAATGATATTCCCTGCGAAAAATCATTGTTGGCCCCTTTTGGGAGGCTGCTTTCCTTCTCCACGCAGAAACCCCAACATCAGCAGAATGTCGTCTGATAGTGGTATTCCGTACACCAGCATGCGTGCCAGGGCGACCTACTTACTTTCATGTAATGAACCTAACTCTAACGTTAGTGTTGTCTCTTCATACAGTGAGCCTACTTACGGCTCACAGCAATCAAGGCAGTTTTACTTTCTACTTTAACCAGAAATTCCCTTTTCCAAACCTGAGATAAATCTCATTTTACTTTTAGAACAGAAGGAGAATCTTAGTTTTGGTTCTCCGCATTGTAACAATACGGTTCTTTGATGTGAGATTATAATTCATTGCTCCTGAAAAAATTTTTGCTTACATTTCCACAACTAATTTTATCTTCCAAAACACAACTGAGTTAGTTGATTTGGTTTCTGTGCCAGTACTGATGCTAGCAGCCCACTCCAGCACGAGTTCCTCTAACTCTTGTTTTGAATGGAAATCCTGTGGGTACCCAGTAAATTAGAAAAACCCTAACTATGTATTACACATTAAGCAACAACAAGAAATTAAAAGAAACAGAATTAAAACAAAGAGGACCTCTACTCAGAAAAGGCAGAACAGAAAGAACTACTTTAACTTACATCAGACTTTTGCATGCTATTCTACTGAAATCTTCTACATTTAAAATCAAAAGAAGTCCATATTAGTATTTTTCAACAGTTAACGCTTTACATTCCATTGATTTCTCTTACCTTTCTAGTTATGAAGTCAAATTTTGTATCACACTGCATACATCTTGGGCACTAGAAAACAGTATGAATTAAGATTAATCTACAAGATTTCTAAACTTTTAATCCTACTACCATATGCAAAGACTGAGCGTTACATTATGCCCTAAAAAGAAACACATCCACCAAATTTCCATTCTCTATCTTTTCACCATGGATGGTTTTCATGTGTTTTAATACTGATGTAGCAAACCAATCTCATCCCCATTTGTAAGACAAAAAAAAAAGCTGCCAAGCTCATTAGCCCTAAGGAATACTGCATCTTGCCAGCAGTCAAAACTACATTTCAGAAGTACTTATCATGCTTAATTACGTTTGGCTATCCAGACAGTCATATATTCCAGAACTGACTGTTTTTCTATAAATTGTCATCCTCACTGCATTATACTGTGATGCTCTGTTGACTCTCTGAAACATTGTTCACGTATTTTAACGCTCTCAATGCTTACACATTTTTGAAACATGCTAGGAGTTATTTGGTTTTCTTCCAAGCCACTAAGCCTTCATTTCTATTCCAGCTACAAAATGTCACTTCCTGAAATATCTCTTTCCTAAAACAAGCTTACACCCACACTCCTTCCAAAAGAAAATCCAGAAAAAAAATGAAGCAGTTTCTCTCTTGCAACTAAGCAGACTTTAAGGGGTGACAGTTTTGATTTTCTAAACTGCCAGAAGTGATCAGTGATCGTTAGACAATTAAAATTTTCTATACAGAAAGTCACCTACCCAAAGGCTGATACTCAGCTGTTAGCACTGGATTTTCACCAAGATCTTACATATTTTTATACACCATATCAAAAACCACTCTCCAAGGCTTACAATGCAATTATTGCTGGATTTATTTGCAAATACTAATGCAAAATTATGCCTGATATCTGGATTAGGAGAACATGGTTAAATCCTGCAGTGAGTTTCATAACTCTAGAAACCTAAACTCCTGAAACCAGATTATCTCAGACTACAGCAGAATGTCATCTAAAAACATGCCCTAAAATAAGCAGTGCTACTTTCTAAGCACACAGCAATCACCTTTTCCCCTTAATTAACACTTTCAATACTTAACCCTTTATCTTCCATAAATTCCTTCAGGTTACAACAGCTTTTGTTGCCTATTTCGAGGACTTTTGCTTCAGCAGATACCCAATCACTGTCACAAGTTCAACAACTATAGCCAAGAAAATATTACAGCAGCTAAATTAAAATTTCTCTAGAAACTTTTCATTTTCCTTTGAAGTACAAGATTGTTAATAACTTGCAACAGTTTATACAAAGTGTTCCCACACATAAATAAAAGTTTAACAAATTAGAGAGTAACTGCAGTCACTGTACTAGAACATAAATAGCTACCTGCACTATTTGTTGCAATAAGCTATGTGTTTCTAAATCCCACACAAAACACAACTAGAAGCTTTCCTGTGTCGTTTCAAACAGCATACTGAATTAAGGCATCCAACCACCTCGTTTCACAATGGCTCTGGAAAAGCTTATTCTAACACTCGCTGATGAACAACCTTCAGCACAAAGCAACTTCAGCATTTGCAAGGTTTCATCTCTGTAACAAGCAGTACTCTACAGCTAATACCACATTTTACTTTACACTGATCTTGATTTTGTGTATTAATTTTTGACACGTGTGGCTTAATAGCTTGTCTGGGAGATGGACCTGGCAAGAATTTTGGTATACTTTGGATTTACCAAGGGTCTAACTCATTTTCTTAATGAAAACATGTGGGGGTTTCTGTCAGAAATTAGAAAGCACAAGCCACAAACTAGGGGAAAAAAAATGCTCTTCTAAATACTGTCCTAAATAGATTTCATACACAATGTTAGGCTAAACATACAGGTTGCTTTTCAGCAAGGAACAAAGTTATCCATCCTCTTATTCCATACAAACTCCACAGAAAAATATTTCTGCATTCCAAACCTATAATGGTAACACTGCCTACAGATATAGAGCAGTCATAAATAAACCACAAGTCAACTTGCATATGGTAGCAGGCATCGCAGAATGGGTTTTTCCTGCAAAAATGTTCTAATGCAAGCAGGCTCGATACACTGTTCCTTCAAGGCACTTCTGCTTTAAGGAATTAAAAATCAAGTGAATCCATTTGTGTAACACCAACTTCTACACCGCCTGGGAAGACATCCCTATTGAAGAACATCTTGAAAGGTGACTCCCTCCTATTCATCCGTCTGCTGACAGAATTAGAAAGCACATGAGTACTGAATTAAGCTTTACTCCTTGCAGGGTTTTTATGACATCTACATAGAAGGAAGCATGATCTTTGAGTTACTTTTCATGTCTTCGAGATGCAAGCTTTTAAAACTACTGCAAATCTCTGGGGTTTTTTGTCAAGTGGAAACAAAAACATATTAAGTAAGGAATTAAATAAAAGTAAGCATATTCATTTGACATACATTCAATATACCACTAATACTGATATCACATTGCTTCATACAGCAAGAGGAAAATGGAAGAACATCTGACAGTTGTTGGACTTGGTATTAATTTAAAAATACAGAGCGCTAGTTCATTACAAATAGAGTGGAACTTCTCGCACATTTGCTGATAGGTAATAACGAACTTGCATTAACACTTTGGATCCAGCCAGAGGTGAGAAGACTGTAGATGGACGGGAAGACGTAGTTACACTTCATATGCTTTATTTGTGTATACAATAAGAAACCAATTCAAGAAGTGATGCAAGGTAACACCTGGTTGAGCTTGTTAACACAGTGAACTTTTGCAAATGAGAAAGTTCATCAGCTCATTGAATCACACCTTGTAACACGCCTGACCAAAAACGCTGACACCAGAGTGGAAAACATCACAACGCAAACATACGGCAGATATGGCTTACGATGCTTTCGGATGTTACAACTGTACAGGGCCAATTCATTGCCTGAGCTACACAAGTTTGCCAGCAGTGCCGACTCTGAGACCTTGAGCCAACAGAGGACTCAGCTACATAAAGCTCAGATCCCTCCCACAGTGCTCCAGGAGCCCCAGGGAATCACTTTCACCGCATCTGTACGGCACACAGCCACATAACGACGTGGCACGCAGCTGGACATCACGAGGTCTGGCCACCCCTGCATTCAAGCATACAAATTCTACTCAATTTCTAGTCCAAGACTTTCTTAATGGGAACATCATCAGTTGAGCTCTGCCAGTGATTAACAAAGAAGTTCTGGGTTAGACAAGGCGCACACAGTGACCAGCATTTTAAGCTCTGTCTCAAGTTTAATGATGCTCAGCACAAATTTTTGTAATATTATCCACCTTAACTCATTATTTATATTATAAACAAGACTACCAAAAAGAAAGTCTTCTGTAGTCCTGCTTCAGTCTTACACTTCAAATGCGTCAAAATAACTGGTATTTTAAGACTGTGTAATCTTGTGATATAAAATTAAAAAATTGAAATATATTTCAATGTTATGTAAGTTTTGCAGAACTACTAACTGCCATAATTTTCAGGTGGCTTTACTTTTAAAAAATAAGCCAGTAGGCTTTTCCTGGATAAGGAAAACAAAGCTACTGAGTTTGTGAGTGATACTGGCTGCACAGCAGAAGCTAGCGTATTTGAAAATTGTGGAGTCTCCTTCTCTGGAGATATTCAAAACCCGCCTGTACACGTTCCTGTGCACCCTGCTCTGGGGGCACCTGCTTTAGCAGGGGGTTTGGACTGGATGATCTCCAGAGGGCCCTTCCAACCCCTACCATTCTGTGATTCTGTGAAAAGCCAGACCAACATCTGCTAATACCAGTCTCTAGTCTTGGACAAACAACATTTTAATTTTTTTTTACTTATGTTTGATGTGGTAACAACAGCAAGTGTTCCTGCCGAATTCATTAACTAGGTAACACTGTCTCTTTAAATTTCATTTTATTAAGAAAAACAAGGGGTTTATAAGCTTCCCTGGATATGATGTACCTGCCTTGTTTAAGGAAAAAGTCTGTAACATATTTGGTAATCATTATCAAAGGCATGTCAGAATGCCACTACACTAAGAAATCCAGTAAAATAACTTTTTAAAAATACCATTAAAGCAAGATTAAGGATATGAATTAATAAGCGCATTTAAAACGTTTGCCTATAACACACTTCCTCTCGGTAGCAAATATCACCCAGCCTGATGCAAATGCAACATTTGGTTACAAATCAACACCATGAGCCTATTAACAACAGACTACAGGGGAAAAGTTGAATTTAAGGAGAACGAATACCTGCAGTACAACTGTAATATAAAACTCAACGCAGATCAGACTATTGTATCTAAAATATAAAGATTTAATTCTTAGATATATCTAACTAGTTTAAATAAATCCTACCACAATCCTCAAACAAACTTTAGTTGAATTAAGATGATACTAGGTATTAGACTGAGTTAGAAGTATCTTGGGGTTTTTTTCAATGAAACTATTCTGCTGTAATCAAGGACTACTGAAATATAGAACTACATTTCAGAAGGTCAGGGAGAAAACTAATTTCAATTTAACTGTTACACAAATTATACCCACTGATGATGACACCAGCAATCAGGTTTCCAGGTAGCGTATGTGAGTGCACACAGGGCACAGCAAGTCCCTGACGCAGCAAAAGCAGACTTAATGCAATGCAAAGGGGAACTCCTTGCACAACAACTGCTCAGACTTTGCTACAAGCTCACTGATAAACACACACCCCACTTGCAACACACCCAAACCACCGCACCACGAACGGTGACAGCCGGGTGGGAGCCCCGAGAGCTGAGCACCGTACCTTCAAACGACACTGAATTCTGGTCACGGAAAATCTTGACTTACCTACACTTCACTGTAAGGCAGATACCCAGTTGCTACTGATGACAGGGAGGGGTTTTATTTTTTATTCCCTAAGCATGGAAGAGAATAACTTGAGAAAACTCCCACAAGATATTTTAGCAGACCGCTTGTTTAAAGTAAACTGAAAAAGTCACTTTCCAAAAAAGGGTTCTTATTTTGGACAAAACCAGCAACTGACTTACTAGTCAAGCGCTATATGCCAGCAAAGGTTAGCCTGAGCTGCAGAAGCTGTGCTAGCAGAACAAGTCTCCAAAATGATTACTTTTACACAGAGCTAGGTAGGGGCAAAATTTTCTTCCTCATTCCTAACCAAGGAGGACATAACGTTCCCATACAAAACCGATCAACCATGTCAGTACCCGGCAAAGAATGGCTTTGTTTAATGACTCTCTGCTCAAATTCATATTGGCTCATCAAAAGTAAATCTTCATTCCGGGCACATTTAAATGCACTGGCACGTATCCACACCACAGAATGCTGGCAATAAATAAAGAAACGACTGATTCTAAGCTGTATTAGCATCTAGCTGTAAGGACTGCTAACAAATAACACATATTACATGAAGTTTACTGTAACATCATGACCACGTAGTTTACTTGCGAAGTATTTAAAGGCAAAGTTGACCGAAATGGTCTGAGTTATTCAATACTCATTTAACACTAAGAACGTTCACACTGGGAGCCAGAAGGGCTGTAGCCTTATTGCCTTAAAGCTTTTAATTTTTTTTTTTTTAAGTTAACATGGTCTTCGGAATTACCTTTCTAAGTATTTAAAGGGAATGCTTCACTAAACACCAGCGCTGCACAGCTCGCTACACTTCAAACCCATTAAGTTCCTCACTCGTTCTGGTGACAGGGCCACGCGCCCCCGAAGAACGAGCGGCAGTCCCGCCCTGCCCTGCCCGCCCGGGCCCGTCATCTAAAGCGAAATGAAAAATTGCGGTTTAGAACTAAAACATCGCACGGGGCCGCGCCTGGGGGGCGGGGCTGAGCCGAGCCGGGCCGGGCCGGGCGCTCCTCAGCACCGGGCGGGCCGCCGACCTCGGCGAGCTCTCCGAGGGCGCTGCAAGCCCCGCGGGCTACCGCAGCCCTCCGCGGGCGGCCCCGCGGCCACCTGGCAGCCCCGAGCTGCAAAGGGCCCCCAGCCGCGCCGCCCGGGGAGGGAAACGCGGACGCGCGAGAAAGGGGAAGACGCGCGCGGCCAGCCCGCGGCTCCAAACCCCTCGGGGCCGGCGCGGCCAGGCGGGGAGCGTCCCTGCCACCTGCGCGGCAGCGGCCTCTGAGGCGGCGAGGAGCCCGCGGGCAACCGGCCACCGCGGGGAGCCGCCCCCGCGCAGCGGAGCCCCCCGCGGGAGGGACGAGCGGCGCCCCCGCCGATACCTCCTTGTCGGGCACCCAGGGCGGCTCGTCCAGGCCGAAGGGGCTGCGCGCAGAGCGGTGCTCGGGCACCATGCGCAGCCCGCTAGGCGAGCGCACCAGCTTCTTGGCGTCGCGGGCCTCGCAGCCCGACATCTTCCCCCGCGAACTCCGCCACCGCTACTCGCTCCCGCGGGACTGGCAGCGCCGCCAGCGAATGGCCGCCTGGGCCCTTCGGAACGGGCACGGCACGAGGCCAATGGAGTGCAGCGAGCCGCCAGTCCCTGTCCACCCGCTCCAAGCGCCCAATAGCACACTGGCTCAGGACTTCCCAGCCAATCCCGTGCCGCCTAGAGTTTAAGGCTGGCGTGTAATTCCTTCCCCACCTCTTTGGGTGCACGGGGCGCATGCGCAACGGAAATTGCCGGCCCCACAACCTGGAAGGGAAGGGCGTGCGGGCTTCAGTCACGCCCCTATAAGTCCCGTTCGGGGGAGCGTGATAGCCAATCAGCGAGCAGGGCCGCGTAGTGGGTGGGCTCAGCTGGCCGCGGCCTTGAGGAGCGGCTCTGCGTAGGCTCCGCGGCTGGTACGGTAGCGCCCACCCCGAGCGGCC
>VZSC01009134.1:187420-216578 GCA_013398225.1 Steatornis caripensis
TGCTGCCGGTCGCCTGGCTCTGTGCCCGGGGGGGCCGTGGGAGGCCCGGGCGGCCTCTGTCGGCGCCTCGCCCGCGGCACACGCCGGGCCGGCCGGTAACTGGCTCCGGGTGGTTTCCCTCTTCCCAGCGCCTCAGGCCGGGGCTGCGGTGGGGCGGCCTCGTGCGAGTGGAGCGTACGGAATGGCCTGGAGGCCTTCCGGGCAACGAAGGTCGTCACGATCGTGATTAACTTCGGTGAGTTTCGACTTTCAGCTTTTGTCCGGACGCTGCTGTGAGCGGGCGTTGCTTCGAAATAACCCTTTCATCTCCTGCGCTCCTTCTGTTGTCGGGGTGCGCGGCAGCCTCTCCTCCCCCGTGTGAAAAGGGGTTGTTCCTTCAGGCTTGTGTAACCCGGGTGCCTGCCGGAATCCTTCATGAAGATGATCTGAATAATAGTAACAGACCCCACAGGGGTCTAGGCAGCTGGGCTGCTAAACCGTGGTCGTTTAAAGTGTTAAAGAGTTTTTAATATTGTGAAAAGAAACAACGTTTGTCATAACGTTTTAATACTAGATTTAGTTTTGGCTAATCAAAATATATCTGATTGCCCAACGTATGAATAGTCCTGGATCATTCCAGATTGCACGCGCATGAGATCTTCTTCCTGTTTGAAAATGAAAAGCTCACGTAAAGAGTGGCAGGATAGAAGCAGCTATCCAACGTGCATGTGAACCTCGATCCAGAGCAGGAGCACTGCAGAATTACCGTTAAAATTAGTAGTAATTCTTAACTGCACTATTATTAGTTGAACCCTTTAATAGCTCATATGTAAACAGCCATCTGAGAAGACTTCTGCCAATGTGCTGAATCATTGTTATTTTTCTAAGATAACTGATAAATATATTTTTTTTAAAAAGGATATTCCTATGAGCTTTTCATGTTGAATGGTGCTTATTTGTTTGTTGTGTGTATATTGGATAAAACCCACTTTAATAACACATAATTCACTCCAGTGCTGTGTCAGGAAATGGACTGGGACCAGTTTGACTTGAACCCTAAAGTAATTGCTGCCCTTAAGAAAGGTAACTTAATTTGCCAATGTCTCACTAATAGATCTGTCATCATAGTGTCTACGTAATTGTGTGTTTGTGGGTGTAAGCCTGTAGATGCACAGTAACATTTTAGAACTGTAATTAAGTATTTCATAAGCAAGTTTGTTGAATAATTAGAAGTGGTGGCTTTTCCCCATGCTCCAGTGATAATTTTCCAAACAATTTTATAGTGTATGTTCATACATACAACATAAAAGTTGCCTGCCCAGCTTATAAGAATGCAGCATAGGTAAACCTCAAGTAAATGAGTACTAGAAAGTAGGAAAACTTGTGTGTAAGACTGTTATCCAGCCAAAAGTATTTATAAAAATTCTTCTAATTTCAGCTGACATAAAATCAATCAAAGAGATTTTAAATCTTTCTGGAGCAGACTTGCAAAGACTGATGAAACTATCCAGTGCAGATATACAGTGCTTACTGAAAACAGTCTCTCACACGCTGAGGAGAAATAGTATGGTTACAGGTAATATAGTTAATACAAAAAAACAGTTCTGTTTAAATCTTCAAATACTCTCACTGGGATAAAATAAGGTTTTGGTTCCCCATTGGCACTGTAATGTGATTCTGAAAATGAAAAGGCCAGTGTTTTAGTAATGCTGTAGTGAATTATTTAACTATCCTAAGGGCAGCTCTTCTGAGACCTTGAATGTAGAAGGAAGCGGATGGGTGTCATTCATTAGGATCAAGCCTGCTTGAAACAGGATGAAATGATGCTTCAGTCTGGAAAACTTGGTTAGAGGAAAAAAAATTCCCTCTCCCTTTTGGACTAAGACTTGTTGAAAGACTTAGATGATATATAAAAACTATATCAACTGACTTGATATAAACACTTCATTCTAAACCAAGCAGACCTAATAGCTTCTCCTGAACAAATGTTTCATGGCAGCTCTGTACTTAGAATTTATTTTGTTGTGATTTGCATATATCTTCAGGCCTTGGCCAGATGCCTGCTATGCTGTTTCATTGTCTGCTATAGTTTTCCATTTCCATAACTGCTGTGCTTGAACCTTGCTGGCAATATTTTCCCAGACTGTAGCTTTCCATTGAGACTCCTTAGAGGCAGAGAAAGGAAAAAAAACTTTGAGACGAGGAAAGGTCTCAGTGGAAACTATTCATTTTTAAACAGACCTTTAGTTAGGCCTTGTGGGGAAAGGGAGGTGGGGGAGACCAGGCTGAATTAGAAAAATCTCCCACAACAAAGAAAGCATTCCTTGTAGATATAAACCTGGTATAAAGCCATACTGTTGTGTGTTAGAAACATACTAAATGAAGTTTTTTTCTTTTTAATTTTTTTTAAATTCAAAACTCTGCAGCACTTCAGCTCTACCAAGATAAAGATCATCTCACCTCCCAACACCAGAAACTAAGCCTAGGATGTTCAGTACTAGATAACTTGTTAAAAGGTGGCATTCCTTTAGTGGGAATCACAGAACTTGCCGGAGAAAGTTCCGCTGGGAAGACTCAGATTAGTTTACAACTGTGCCTTTGCGTGCAGTATCCTTACAGATTTGGTGGCTTAGAGTCTGGTAAGTACTGAAATGTAAGTGTTGCTTTATTTGCCATTTGAGGGACTATACTGTCTTTAAGAACATCATTAGCATATTGAAGTAGATGTATGTATCCAGTGCATATCTTTATCTTACCCTTCTGCAATAGCAATAGTAGTAAGCTAGTTAGTTACTAATAATGCATCTTTATAGAGAGAAAAGCATGCTGTGCACATGCCCTGCAACACTGCATAATTTAAGATAAAATTATTGTTGGCTGTTGTTTACCTGCCTGCCACTGTGGGTTAAACTAAACACACACAAACAGCATATGAAAAGTGTTGCTGTCGTAAGTGCTGACTCCTCAGGTAACAACCACAGCAAAACACTTTGTCAGATCATTTTCTGCAAACACCTTGGGTACATTGTATGTATTCCCTAGTTGGGTGTTTCAAATTTCAAAGACTATTTAGTTTGATAATAAAGTGATTTACAGAGTAAAATCTAATTGAAACTTGATATTGCTTTGTACCTGCAATTTTCCTAGTTTTGCTGGCACAGTTTAAAGCTGGACTAGCTATTAAACGAATGACAGACACTCTTTCTTAACTCCCTCCCTTCCCAAAATGGAAGGGAAAGAGACTTATGGGTTGGAAAAGTTAAAAACAGCTTTAATCTAACAATAAGAATCATGTAATATAATAATGGCAAAAAATATGCACAAACCTGATATCAATCTCCCACTACCACCAATGACAAATATGTCACCTGGACACTGTGGGGCACACACAAGGAAAGTCCCAGACTGTACTCAGCAGCAGGCAGGAGCTGGATTCAGGATCAAAAGCAAAATAATCAGGTAGAGTCATCCTCAGATGCTTAAGCAAGGAGCTGGGTAGAGTTGGAGAGTAGCACCCTGCAACATCACCAAGACCCCACTAACAGCCCCATACTGGGCTTAAATAGGCTCCTGAGCCATAGGTGTAGGCGGAAGCACCAGGTGAGGCTGCTTAGGGCCCTTAGAGCCCATTGGTGCCCTGGCCATAAAGGGAGAGGGAGTGACCTTTGTGATCCCTCATCTTTATTCTGAGTGTGATGTGTATGGGATGGAGTATGGTATTGGTGTCAAACCAGGACTATTTGCCAAAGTATATAGGTTTATTCTTTGATTTGATACATTTTTTTAACTATCTGTTGTATTAATCTAAATTCTAATTTTTTGTTTTGGGTGTATTATGCTGTCTTAAAGGGAGGAAATTTGTGTGACTTCTGATTACCAGTGTCCTGGTAGTCTGCCTTAAGTGTGTTTTGGCTGGGATCTTGTTCTTCCTTCATGCAGCCCTGGGTTTAATTTGGCAGCTCAGTAGCTTGTTGTGGGGAAACTTAATTCTTTCTTGTACTATATCCACCTCTGTGGGAAAATCATGGAATATCCAAATGAAGATCATGCTTAAAGGGCAGTAATTAGACTATCACTTATATTGCTTTGCTTTAAGTTATGTCATTAATCAGAGCAGAAGCAAATGTGTGCTGTTTGATTCCTTTGTGTGTTGCTGTTAACTGCTGCAAATAATTTGAATGCAGTTACACTTTTACTTATGCCCCAGCATTTCTCCCTGTTTATGTTGAAAGGAAGGAACAAACCAGAACAGAGTACAGAAGAAAGTACCCAACATCCTAATGGCACTCTTGTTTCTTGTACCAGACTACAGCCTTCCTTGTAGGGCTACAAAATGACAATTCTTTTCGCTACTTGTGTTTGAAGATGGTTCTTGTTTCTCACGCACCTAGCACTCGGTGCTATTACGATTACTTTGTTGTGTCTGTCATCTCCGTGCTCCTGAGTGTTTCATGGAAGGTAGGATAGAATGGCTATCATATCACTGCTCCTGTGAGAGAACCAGAACATTTCAAAAGGGCTGAGAGCACAGAACTTCAGAGGATCCTGAAGATATGGAAGGTGGAAATATCCTGCTGCTGGAGTTGGAGAGCTAAGGGAGTGGTAGCATCCTAATTCTTGCAGTTCTTTACTCTCAGTGTGGTATCTTGCCATATGTTAGACTATACAGATATTGTTTGCATAGCACTTAGAAAATGAAACTTGATTTCTCTGCAGTCTCTAAACAAGCATTGTATTGAGTCTCTTACAAGAAATACAGGAATTATAAGTTTAAGTATGAGGAGTTTTGTTCTTTAAGAAACTTGAGAAAACAATGCTTATTGACTATCACAGAAGTCTAGCACTACTGATAGAAGAGTAATCTCAGTGCTAAAACTTTGCTAATGATTTAAAATTATGGTGGACTTGTTGGTTTGGGTTTTTTTAGTGCTAGATACTGCACTTCTCTTAGGTGGTGATACTGAATTACATTTCTTCAGACAGTATAGATCTATTGTGTTTTACTTCGTTTGACTCAGTGCTAGTCTTGTTTACGATGCTCAATGCTGGGAGGTTGGCAGCAAACAAAGAAAATAGGACAACCTTTGCCTGCAGGTTATCTTTCTGCCATTCTAAGAATGTCAGTTATGGTCAATTGTATGTTGGCTGAATCTATTTTATATGCCCATATTCATAAGTAATACATGAATATAATGTGACAAATTCATATCCATATTAGAATTCTGACTTAGAAAAAAAGTTTGCTACTGATTCTTGGTAACAAGCTGGTTTGCTGCATGATAGATTTATGTTCAGGGTGGGGTTTTTAATTGTTTTTTATTTTTGCTTGGTTGGTTTTAGTGTGTTTTTTGGTTGCATGGCACTTTTATCAGCCTAAATAACAGTATAGCACTGGGATTTGATGAAATAGGTGATTTCTGTTTGGGTTTTGTGGACCTGTGAGGAAAGATGCTTATATGATCACTGAGGATGACTGACTTAAGTGTGTGTCTCAGCATCTTTCTCAAAAGTGGTGACTACCATGACTCTTGACTTGTTGACATCTTCCTAAGAAATGGTAAATAGCATGAGGCTATAGGCTTTTCTGTTTATGTTGACTAGTCTCCGCTTTTTATTTAGGTTATGACAATTCACGTAACTTTAAAGATACGTTAATATTAAGTACTTTTGCCTCATAATTAGGCATTGGTCTTTAATACTGAGTTTTGTTATTTGTCAATCTCTTCTAGCCCTTCTGATGTTGCTGTGAAACACCCTCTGTATTTTTAATGCACGGGTGTGTATTCTCGTTAATCAAATGTTTCATTGTGACTGAAACTGAAAAGTTCAAACAAAAGCTGAAGAGGCTTGAAGAAGGTCCAGTAGCAGAAAGCGCCACTCTCATTGTAATGTAAAATGCAAATTTTAACTTGAGGTAAAGCTTGTCTGATATATTTTAAGTGGCTTAACTCTCTTAAAGGCAAAATGATAGTTACATTGTTGTTTTGTGAGATGAGCAGCACTTAAAGAAAAAAAAAGGTTGCCCCACTGTGTATTTTGGAGAAATCATAAATGGACTGATTATGTATTCAGAATACAGTATCTGCTGTAGTAGATTTAACCGATGTCGGAGAAGCGTTACAGCTGAGTAGATGATTGGCAGGTGACTGAATGGTGGTATTTACAAAACTAAAATGGGGCAGGAAATAGTCAATCTATGAAGTAGAACTGTTATTAAGAAGGAATTAATCTTCTTGATCTTTTTTTTAACAAGTGTTTTGCTAAAAAAAAAAAAAGGAATAAATGTGTTTGTTTGAACTTTAAAATTGCTGTCATGATTTTACAAAGAGGACAGTGTGTGTCTGTTGACCAGGAATTTTAAATCTAGGTTGCTGGACCAGTGGAGCAGAGAGACTAGATTTTTGCTTCTCCAGCTGTTCTTTTTTGCCTACAGGTATTACAGCTGTAGGATTACCTTGTTTGCCTTGATTTACTTGTTCATCAGATATAAATGTGAAACTGGGCCGCAACTGCATATGTGTTTGTAACACAGTAAGACTGCTTGATTGTTTTATACTTTTCTGCTTTTACCTTGTATTTGTTCCTATCACTGTTCTTATTACCATGCTGTAATTATCTACAAAGGAGGTCTTTAGGAGAATTTTACATTTCTTTTTCTCCAGATAAGCTTATTTTGGAAAAATGTATTTTTTCAGCAAGTTTCTTGGGCTTTCTGTTTTGAAATATATTGAATGTTGTAATAACTCTGGGTTGAAATACAACTATCTGATCAACAGAACACCAATCTGTCTAGAAATGCAAATCTGCATTTGAGAAAATGATCACTGCGAAGTCTCAAGTAATGGCTATTCCATCCATTTTAAGTAAACTGAGGAGAGGACAAGGGACAGACTGATTAAGGCAGATCTGGTTTTTATAAAGCAGGTGACTTCTGCAAGCCAGTGTTCATGGTAAAGAAATCCCTGTCTTTCAGAATTAGGCAATGTTGTGCAGAAGGTGATCAGCTCTGAGTAGTATGAGCGAGTAGTGTGAATGGTAGTTGAGAAGTCCAGAATGTTTTACGTCAGGAACTGTTAATTTAGCATAGCTTTTGTTGGTATGAAACTCAGAAACCACATGGGCTTAAGGAAAGCTGCATGCCATGGTGGGTTTTCTTTATTTCTCTGTCTTTTTACTTGTTTTTGAATTTGTGTCATAATGATTTTCAGTTTTGTGGTCTAAGTGTTGAGACATAATTGGCTTATCTGAGTGAGTACTGGTGCTAGATATACATAATGTCAAAGTTGTGATTAGGATTTACTGGCTTTTTAGAAATTGTGAAACTGAAAATCTGATTAGGAATGCATGAACTGCCCTTAGTAAAGATACTCACCCACCTATCTGATACTCATCTGTCACTGTCAAGTTGGAGAGTGATATGAAAATTAGTCCAATTAGGAGAAATTAACCTAGGGAAATAGTAGAGAGAGTTGAGGTTCACGTAATTAACTGTTTAATAATTAGCTGTTTAAAAAGCCTTAAGCAGTTAAGTGATATAATTACCAGTTTACTGTGTTTTCCTTGACTGAGCTTTATATAAGTTCAGATTGTATTCAACAAGCTGCTCATGTCACTGTAAACTTAATGGATTCAAGTAACTGTGGACTCATTTTTTCTGTTTTTCTTTCCCTTCTTTGCTGAGGGAAATTTGTATATGTGCTCATTTGTGTCTACAGGTATTGTCTGTGACTTCGGTCCTGGTAATTACCGAAGGCAGCATTTACGACCACAGTTTAGAATTCAGAATTCCATCCACTCAAATGCTAGGAAAAAAGTGTGAAAAGTACAGAAAATATTCATGGTTCAACTTCTTTGGTTTTTTATATGTTGCACTTCCAGAATTGTGATCAGATCACAACTGCTGTGATCACTAATGCTTTACTGTAGTCCTCATTCACTGTCAAGTGTTGTAAACTGCTAACAACCCTCTGCTCCCTCTGACATAAGTACACACATAATGAAATTGGGGAATTAAGAAGGGAGAGTGAGTATTCTAGTGATAAATGCTATTGGTTGCCAGGGCCACGGAAAGTAAAAAGGAGACGAAGTATAATTTGAACCTGTTACTGGATAGAATGGAAATAGAAATTGTGGAAACATTTAATTTCCTCCTTTGGAAGGTGTGGATGATGATGAAGTATTTTTCCATGTGTTAATAACTGAGGAAGGTCTTTAATTTGCACCTGTCAAAGACAACTTTTTAATTAGTGGGCATGGGTACATTGCTTTGCATGTTAGCTTTCTGAATATTTAAAAATAAGACTGTATATTGGAATTCGTTTTTAAATGTTTCACCTGTGAGGTAGAGTGATTTATGTAAGAATTTGCAGTGGAGTTAGGGAGAGTTAAACTGAAGAGGCAAGTTTAGTCCTAAAGAAAATTACGCTTAGGCTCATCTTTGTCTTACATAGGAGATTCTCAGAACTCAATACCCTGTTATATGGGTGTCCATCAGCAAAATATTTTTATTGATAAAGTAACCATTAATTTTTACTTGATCCAGTCCTGAGCTCTTTCAGTTGCTGCTATTGGATATAGTTTCATTTTTTTCAGTGAACTATACAGAGGATTTGGAAGTTGCATCTGAAATGGCACTTTCTGCTCCCTAGAGAGCCAGTGTAGGGATGGACAGTCAGGGTGGAAATGTTCAGGATGTCTCGTGTTGCCAAGCACATCAGCTGCCAAGCTCTGTTAGCAGCTTCAACCACTTTAGTGAGTGGACTTAATTCTTAGATGTAACCCTCTAAGTATTAGCTCATAATTCTGGCTAGTTCTGCAATAGCAGTAACAATTTTTTCTAAAGAAAATATTGCATGTATTTCTGTTTTCTTTCCCCAACATCGTTGATGTGTATGGTTAATTTTCTCTGCAATAATGCGTACTTGTTAACCAGAAACCACAGTAAAAATATATAGACATCACTCACACTAATGTGATTGAAGTATAATGTTTTTTATCTAATCTACCATCTTTGGGAAGAGTTAATTGGACTGAGATTGGATGACTGATCCTATTTAAACTGTGGCAATAAGTACTCCTCCATATGTAAATATGAAAACTAGAAATTAGAAAACAGTGAATGAAGTTCATCAAAACACTAGTTGTACTGGTTTTGGTTGGGGTACTTAATTTTCTTCATAGTATAGTGCTGTGTTGTGGATTTCTGACCAAAACAGGCAAACTATGCAGAGGGTTGGGTAGTCACTCAAGTGGTGTGGGCAGGTGTTCCACAGCTGTGCAAAATGAGTGTCACCTAGTGGAGAGGACAATAATCCAGCTGTGTCAGCAGGCACCAAAACAAGCACCTGGCAACTACAGCGAAGTCATAGGAGTGGGGTTTTCTTGTTAATCACTGATTCAATATCGCTGCAAAAAAATAACATGAATTTTCAGGTACGCATATCTAGCTTTTGAGTGCAGAATGCATTATGTTACTTTTGTGCTATTAGCGAAACTCTGTGTATAAGAGCTCTTTTGTAATGCTAGAGGTGGTTTCCTTGGTTGTAGGAGCTGTCTACGTTTGTACGGAAGATGTATTCCCGAGTAAACGTTTGCAACAACTCATCGATCAACAATATAAGCTGCGTTCAGATGTTCCAGCTGAAATTGTACAGAAGATCAAGTTTGGAAACAGTATTTTTGTTGAGCATGCAGCAGACCTAGTAAGTAGTAGCACAGTTAATGAATATGTTGTTATTATGCTATAATCAAGTAACCACAGGATTTTTTTATGTAGGAGACCCTTAAAAAGGCCAGAAGTGAACTAAGATCTGTAATGAATACTATTTAGTCTCTGCAATTTGCTGTCAGAGAACTGTTATTACAGTGTTTTATCATGAAAGATACTAATATTTTTTAGAATTAATCATGTAGTGGATTTTTGTAAGTCATTATGTTTATTAAAATATTGTAGACTTATTGCTACTAGTTTTACTGCAGCTCCTAGGGAGATCTTTGAGTTAGGAGACAGGATACAAATATATATGCAAAAGCTGGTGTGTATCCTGACTAACTTGCAGTGTAACACCAGAGCTGTTAAACTGCAATTTTAGCAGGTGAGAGGGAAGGATACAAAAAATGATGCCTGGAACAGGTGATGGCACAGCACAACCATAGCAGTGCAGCTGTCCTGCCCCTCTGCCTGTAAGACATCATAGAACTGGAGGGGAAAAGATACAAGCTTCAGTACTGTGTTCTTGCCTTGTAAGCCCACATTTTTGTACTCTTTTTGTAAGTAGCCATGAATTTGCTATTTATTGATAGAATGTCAGAAGGTCTGTTTTCTCTAAGGCTTAAAGTAGCACTTGTTAAATCATTCCAATGGTTGGGGTGTTTTTTTAATCGTAGTTTGCAAGTGTAAGAAGATCTTGGGCATGAGTGTGCTTGCCACTTATTCACTGTGTGGTCCAGGCAGCAGCTAAGCTACCTTTTCCATGCCCCTTTCACTGGAAATATTAATTAAAGTTCTAATTGTGCTTTCTGGAAGCTACAGAGATGTTATTCTAAAAGGGAGAGAATCACCCTATAGTAGTATGTACATATCTCTAAAATACCCTTAAAACTAAAACACTACACTCGCCAGTAAGTCCAGCAACTGCACAATAGATTATACAATTCACATATTACTATGTATAGGTTCAGTTTGTGTGTGAGCATGCATTGGTAGATGGAGATCAGCAGATTACAGCAACTGAAGTAGAAACTCAAATCACAGTTATGTTCTGTATTTTCTTTCACATCAAAATTTTTTTGACTTGGTTCATTCTGAAGAATCCAGTTGTTTGTGTATTCACTTGAAAAGAATGAGTCTTGTACAAACACTGAAGCGTTTGAAGTACGACATAGTTTCCTGTAGATATGTCAGTAAGTGAAACAAAAAAATCCATTTTCCAGCATGGAAAACAGTCGTATATTCTTCGGAGTAATTTTTTCCCCTCAGTTTAAAAAAAAAAGAAAAAGAAAAAAGAAAAGCCTTTGATATTATAATATTATTTATTTTGTAAAAAGCTGATCATTCAGTAGAATAGATCCTGCTGTAATTCACACTTGAAAATTATGTTTTAGTTTTAAAAGCTGTGGAATGCTGGAGGATATTATAGGTGATTTTGGATGCATGTAAGCTCTTAGCTGTGAACCTCTGTTTAGATGTAAACAGCGGCACCAGTCGGAAGTACTGTGACTCTCACGTGATTGCTTTTTTTTTTGCCAACATTGACGTTTCTGATGGCCAGAAGCTGAGATTATAACCATGAGCTTGTTCTCCTTTCTACTCAGCTGCTGTAGACCACACTGGTAAAGACAAGACACTGGGCTACAAGGACCCTTCATCTGACTAATATGATTATTCTTATGTGGTAGAAGCTGCACCATGCAAAATATTTGTTAGTTAAACTTCCTGCAGTAGAAATGTTTGACTTCAAAATATTCAATTAATAAAACTTTTAGTAGGGAGGATATAAGTTGCACCTACCCATGTTTATAAGACTCTTGATCAATATGGATTTGATGTAGCAACTATATATTTTACTGTTAATATGTCACTAGGGGAACAGCAGTGTAGCCTCTAACTTCTGTTTTGAATATTTAAGGCTAGTCTCGAGTCCTCGGTGTTTCAGTGAGAACCGCTCCTGCAAAATAGGAATGGTTTAGGATTGTAGTATTGCATTCTTGAGATTTTGAAATATCAGTAAATAATTTGTCAGAGCTGTAGATTATGTTGCAGTTCGGTCTCTTTATTTTTTCTTAAAGTAAAACCACAAGACACTTGTGAAAAATCCTTACTAGTGAGGCTTAAAGATCCACAAACTTACTTCATGGTTAGAAACTCCATCAGCTTCTGTTTCAGCGATGGTATCTGTCGTTACTATCTTGATTTTACAGACAGAGTTATTTCAACTGTTTTAATGCTGGCTGTTTGTATTTTGTGGTAGGATACATTTCACAACTGCATTACTAAAAGGATTTCCCTCCTGCTTACCAGAGGCATGGTGCGGCTGGTGGTCATAGACTCGATTGCTGCTTTGTTTCGATGCGAATTTGGAGTTTCAGATTCTGTTATGAAGGCTCAGTATTTGCAGACATTTGGAGCACAGCTTCACAGTTTAAGCACTAGATTTAGGACTCCAATAATGTGCGTTAATCAGGTATGACATCAAAATTGTTTCTTATTTAATAAATGGCTGGGGCGGGGGGGAAATTGTGTGTGAAGACTTCTTGGTGTTCTATTTAACACTGTCAACTGAGGTTGATGGAGACTGAAGTTTCCTTAAACTGGCATACTTTAAACTAGTACATTTTAACTTCTCAAAGTTTAAGAATATCATTTAAGCTTTTATAGATTGCTAATGCTCTCAAAGGTTGTCCATTAAAGCTAACAAAAATAGATACGTAAAGCAACTGCACAAAGCGTCAAATGAAAATAACAGAGTTCTTTCTTAACACTGGTTTCAAGTGCCATTGCCAGCAGGATTGCTCTGGGAACTCTGCATGCACAGGTGTATGTTCCACATATACAGGAGAGTGAAACGCCAGGGACTTCGCTGCATTTTTGTGTAGCTCAGCATTTTAGTGTAACTGCTGAAATTACTGAAGCATTAGAATGCCTGCAAGCTGAGTTGAGCTAAAACGAACAAAGGCCAAAATTGTACTGGTCAAAAAGAATATTCTTTTGAGAAAACTAGACAAGATGCTACTTCCGTCCTGTAGAAGTGGCATGCCACTGCTCTTAGTCTAATCACAAATCGAAGGAGCATAGGAGTGCTGGAGATGAAGCATTTGCACTTGGAATGTGGCCTCAAAGGGGTAAGTAAACGTGTGGGCAGGCCACTGTTGGGAAACTTCCTTTCTGGAAGGCCCTTACATCAAATGAGTAAGTACTTAGCCCTGAGGCTTCCTTCTCACAGCAGAAGAAAAGCGGTAGGGAGAAAAGTTTGAACTTGAGAAGTCACGAAGTAGAAGAATTTTATATTGGGAAGAAAGGTTCTAGAAACATCAAGTCAGCTGTTACTTGTTTGATTTGTTTCTGTTCCCTAGGAGGAGTTCTGGAACTACAGAATGTGCAGTGTGTAAAACCTTACATTTACCATAACTGGAAGGGAGTGTATTGGAATTTGTACATAGCAGGAATTTGAACAGCTTTCAGGCATGCACAATGTGTTTATTTTCAGTAAGATTCAGAAGGATTTAAATTTCAGCCTCAAGTTACTCCTAATTTTTTTAACAAACTTTTTTCTTATGTAAGCTGTCATAGGGTCAGCTAGCTTTTAAGGAAAATGGAGATTTCCTGAATTTTGGTATTAGTGGAGACAATTTGTTCTCCTTGGGAAGGACGGTTTGGATTTTGCTCTTTGTTAAGCAAAGGTTTGTGTGTTTCAGCATTTAGGCTATGAAGCCAGCCAACGGTGTCGAGTTCCTTGGCTAGCTTCTGGGATGCTCTGAGTATGGGCACTTGGAAAAGACTGGCTGCCTTTTTCCTGGGGGTTTTGAGGAGCTGTCTAGCAGGCAAAAGGATATCTGATTTCCAGATAAGACAAGTCTAGATGTATCCAGTCACTGCCTTGGAATGGTTCAGCACCGGAGTTTTACATTGGTGCTGGCTCTCAGCAAATGAGGTCACAGCCTGACACTGAATGACAACAGGCTGATCCTGTGCTAACAAAGGGTCCTTCAATCATTACATCAAGTCTGTAGTTACAGAAATAAACTGTAAATATAATAGCATTGAGGAAGATTATGGCTGTAAAGTAATCCATTCTGTACATTATATTTAAAGAAGTACCTATAACTCAATTTGCTGTACTTTGTGAAGAACTTGTGTGGAAGAATCATGACATTAAAGGACGAGTCAAGAGGTGTGGATTTTTCTAGGTTGTAGTCAAAGGCAAACTGCTCCATTAAGCAGGCCTTCCAAGGCAGTGAAATCATTGAGAACAGGGCACCTTTTGGAGATTTGGGCTTCAGTATCTTTAACTACAGCTACAGCATTGCAACAGTTTGAGGCATGGGGTGCTTGCCTTTTTACCAAATTAAGCATCTAGTAGTAGTTAAATTCATGTAAGCTGCAATAGTTGTAGTTGTAATAGTTGTAGTACTGTAAACTAAGATTATGCGTCACAACTCCCCTTTAGTTTGCCTTGAAAGAATAAGGGTTTTCTAACTTGGCTTAATACGTGATCCAGTAACTTGGATTTTCTTGGCTTCGTTCCCTTCCCTGCCTTCTGCTTGCTAAAAACAACTGCGTAACTACAGGTCACCTTCAAGCGTTGTTTTTTTGCTTTAGGTGACTGATGCAGTGAACGAGTCCGAAGCTGCTCAGTGCAGTTGTAGGTAAGTCAGGTCATCCACAACAGAAATGTAACCATGTCATCCACAGCAGCATTTAAACCACTTTACTTTTTTGTAACTCCAATATAAACTAGGGGAGCGTGTTAAGAGCAGTAGTGCATTTGCCCAGCAATGCTTTATTTGCTGGAGATCAGCAGTAACTTACGGGCTGTAAAGTGGAAGAAATTATTACATACACTTATGTGGTAATCCCTGATCAGCCAGGTTGGGAGGGGTAGTGGAATTCCCTGGAGGTAATGGCTGGTGTACTTGTTTACCCAGGAGTATTTCTGTATCACTTTGTCTCTGATATAACTGAGTGCATTTTCTGCCTGCTTAAAAAAATAGCAAGCAAACCTGATCGATTGGTTTTGTTAGTTGCTTAAGGAAAAAATAGTATCGTTTGACACCAAGACATGGACAGGATGCAAATATATGTGGTGTTTGAATCCTAACTATAATCTTGGTTTACTAGATAAGCTACATAAATGTGATTTTGCAAAAAGCTAGTTCTAAGTCCTCCAGATCCAGAAACTGACACAGAACAAGGATAACGTTCAGGTGTTTTTCCCTGGTTATCTTGTAATCCTTTTACTGGAGAGATTGCATTTTTGGCAGGAAAAAAAATTGTTTTAAACTTTGTGTTGAAAGTAATATGTTTGCAGTGTTATATCTACCCAACATTTCTAAATACACCTTCAAATGGAATCCAGGGCCGAGAGTTACACACTTTGAATACTTAAAAGTTCAACCATTTTTCTATTGCTTTTTTCCTGTCACAAGAGAGGACCTGTCAAGACAGAGGCAGGTATTCACCATGGCTGGAGCTGGACAAATGGCTGAATTAGTCTGTATAGGAACACTTGTCTCTGAGTTGTTGCCTTGCTATAGAGAGACCCTAGCATATGGTTTTGTGAGTGTACCCTGCAGTCTCTGCCTTGGAAGGCCTATAGTTTTAAATACAGCAGACAACAGTAAGCATAGAAACAATAGATCACTTCTCCCAGTGTAATTTTGTTAACAACAGAAGTGAAGATGTTTCATATTATGCAGAAATGTTTCCTACATGCAGAAATCTGCAATGCTTTCTTTACAGTGTAGCGGAGAAGAGAGCCTCTCCAGCACTTGGAATAACCTGGGCAAATCAGCTGCTAATGAGATTGATGGTCAGCAGAGTATCACAACCTGAACAGTCATCTGGAGTTGCATCACACCACACCGGAAGCGTGAGGACTTTAAGAGTAGTTTTTGCTCCTCATCTCCCTCCATCCTTTTGCTACTATACAGTAAAATTGGAAGGTGTAAAAGGAATACAGTAAATCTTCTGTGTAGCAAAGCATCCTGCTCTGAGAATGTATCAAGACTACTTTGCTTCAGGAAGAATTACTAGCAAAATGGAAGTCTTCCTAGATGAGAGGAATAGATGCTGAAATATGTAAATGGTGATAAGATGATGCATTAGGCCTCATCTGCATTGTGAAAGAAGATCATTTTTTACTTGGATATATGTTCATCAGCTTTTCCTGGTGAGACAAGTATTCTGAGAGAGAGTAAAGCTTGGGAGGTGGAGGCTGTATAATGCAGCCTCATAGCAAAAGGCTCTTTAGTCTCTTCAGTTTAAAAAATAACAAACCACACCTGCCTTGATCCCCTTGTTCTGTTTGCCCATCTCTGAAGCTGTGTAACCTGGTAGTTTCAGAGCAAGGGCTCTGTCATGTTCTGCCTGATCTGTGCACTGCCTTGTGGTTTGTTTGGCTCCAGACAGCATTCTTCATCAGCTGCTGGATTGTTCCCTCTGGTATCTTCTGTCCTTGCTGCTGGGCTCCCAGCTAAACTGTGCTTCTGAAGGGCACCTTTAGCTGTTCTCATGTATCCATCCATGGAGCTGTTACTTTTCTCAGGTTTTTGTTGTTAAAGCTTTATATGTTTTTTCTTTCCATCTTTGTGCTATTTAGTGCTTTTTTTGTTGTTGTCCTCAGGCTGCTGCTGTGACATCTGCTTTTTCTAGTCTTTTTTTTCTTCTGCATTTAGTGTGAAAGCTAGAGGAAGTTACTCATGCACATTTTCCAAAGGCCTTAGACCTTACTTGGCCTGTTACATGATGTATGTATGTAGCACACACTTGTTAAGTTTTCAGACTCCCCCCTTCTACCTGCTTCCCCAGGCTGCCCAGACAAGAAGTCTATCAGGATCTCAGGTGTTTCTGTGCAGTTACATGGCTCAGTGGATGGACTGTCACTTGGTAAAAGGTGAGTCCAGACACATTCCTTTTGTATTCTTCAGGTACACTATATTAGTGAAACAGCCACTTGCACACAGCACTTTTGCCTGTGCCCCAGTCATACTCTTTAAGGATATAGCAGCCATCTCTTCTTGTGGAAGCATGCAGCTGGGTAGCAGAAAAGAGAAGTTTTGTCTAGCTGTACACTGGGTCAGCTGGAATGATGTGGCAGAAGACTCCTCAGGACAACTGAGTGTGATGCAAGGAAAAGAGACCCATGAAACTGGAGACTGCCTGCCTCTGGGGAGTTCTTGAGAATGGGCAGTCATGCCTCAGCTCAAGGAAGGAAAGAAGGAAGGAAACTCTATGCAAGCAGAAAGGAGGATGAGTTGCTTTCAGTGCCTTCTGAGGTCCCTTCAAAGGGCTCCCTGTGCAAACAGCATAACAAACTCTAGCTAAAGCTCTTTTTGAAAATGTCTGTTTTCTGTAGTTGAAAATGACCATGCTCTCTGGTGTTTTTAAATAAAATCCAACCATGACACTTTAAAGTCTTTGTGTACTTAATCTGAGGAAAAAGCAAGAGGGCTATAGCTCAGAGGCATGGCTAGGTCACCCTTTAACTCCTTACATTCCCTGCCTCTTTTACTGAAGATAAACTAATGCAGCATAGGTGTCACTCAAGTTATCCTCTTCTGTTCCTGGCCTGTGTATCTGGGCCAGGAACTGTAGCTGGTAAATGATTTGATTAAAAAAAGCAAGCCCCAGACAGATGTAGCTGATGAATGGGAGGCAGCCAGCCCCTACCCAGACATTCACTTGTCAAAGCCCAGGCTCCAACCCCAGGAGTTGCCTCACTGTGAGCTGGGTTCAGAACAGGCTGAGACATGGCTTAATGCTGGGTTTTGTCATACTTTGATAGCTCTTAGCAACCTGACTGCTTGCAGGAACAAGATGTAAGTTAGTCACAGGTGTGCCTGTAACCAAAGTCACAGTTTACTTGACGAAACACAATTTTACCAACAAACTGAAGCAACGTCTTACCTGAGCCAGTCTTCCTGTCATTGCCCATGGTGGTTGTTAACTCCAGCTGGAGGCTTACAGCTGAGTCAGTGTAGCTGAGTAGAGTTCCTAGCTCATCATCAGCACACACAAACCCTGAACCTCTAAAATGCAGCTGATGGCCCCAGCTGACAGTAACTCCCTCACAGCAGCTGACTGTTCATCTGCTGTTTCTACCCCTGCAGTTACTTACATCCAGTTGGAAATTTAGAATATTGTTCAGTTAACATTGGTACAGCTCTGGGTGTGCAAACCCTCATGAAGACTGAACAAAGCACCTGCTGTGTTTAAAGCCTTGTGTCAGAAGTGTTGAAACATGCTTGAGTTTTAATAAATGCGATTTAAGAACCTTCCCTTTATACAGTTTTATTCATCTTTGGATTTCACAACTGAGATTTGTTTCTATACAGGAAAAAAGTCATTTTTACAAAGATTTACATTCTACAATGTATTAAGTAAGTATATCATCTTTATCCTGTAAGACTACACTTAAATTATCTTCTACACTTTAGAAATTATTTTCAAACAGTTTCAAATTAATCTACTGCTCTGTGATGTATTCAAAGACGCCTTTTTCAGCAGAAAAATCATACAGGGTTCTGGAAACATTGCTTGAGAAAAGTAGAACCAAATTCATTTGTGCTTGGGGAAGATAAAGAATTTATAAAACTGACTATTAACAAAACAGATGTAGTAAAACACACCATTACAAGTTTCTTGATGAAATCGCAGTGAATTACTGCTATTTCTTGCAAAAAAAGCAATTGTAGAAGTTTATTTTCAACAAAGCTTTACAGGGTAAAAAAAGACAAACAGGTGATCTCAGGGGTTTCATCCATAGCTGTACAAGTGGCAAATACACATGGAGATCAAAATGCAGCATCTTTAAGCCAATCTTGGAAGGTTTACTTTTTTAAAAAAAATCAAACCAGGTCCTAGAAAACAGAAAATGCCCTTCCTGATTGCATACAACTTATGCAGCTTAATTATACTGTAACTGACCACTGCTACTGTGCTGTGCTTGTACTACGTAACTTGAAACTAAAGACTTACTAACTTTCCATGCTCGAATGGGGACTTGAGTATAAACACAGGGAGCCTAAGGACTGATCTCATTTTAAAAACTACTTCACTATGCTTGTTCCATGCCACATACAGTTCTCAGTCTCTCTTTCATGTGTGTGTGCCAGCACAACTGCTGGAGCAGCTTTGAGCTTTTTGGTGTAGCTGGAGCATTAAATGAACTTCCAGCTATGGCTCTCTACCTATTTCTTATTTAAAAGCAGACATAAGTAAAGAACAATTTTGCAACTTCACAAAGAGCATAAGCATCTTCTCAACAGCTGGTCTTTTGAGCTCTGTCAGATGGTGGCACTGTGTTTTGCTTCTTGCTTTGTTGTTTCCAGCTTATTTAAAAAAAAAAAAAACCAAACCACCCAAACTATTGACTTTGACTATTCAGTGTACTGAAACTATTGTGAATGGTTTGGGGAGAAAAAACAACCAAGTGTGAATGTTCAAGATTTCCCTCAATTCTAAACTATTTAGGAAAAAAAAAAGAGCCCATGTTCATACCAATATTTCTGTAAGTCCGTGACAATGTAAAGTTGCTCCAATGAAACTGTAAACTTCACAGCATCACATCTTTTAACATTTATTTTCTTAGTACAGGCTAACATTACCAAAAATGCAATTCTCTTAGCAGCTTTCCAACAAAATACATGACCTGCATAACAAAGGCTAAAGTAACTTGAACTCATCAAGTATTGTAAACACACTTCAATGAAGCACTGCACACACCTTTTATTTACTATACATTTACAACAGAACCACACTGTTTTCAAAATTAATGGATTCAAACGGTACAATTTAAGCACAAATACTTCTGAAGCTTAAAACCATTTTAATTTACGGCCATTCAGGAGGGTGTGAGGGGACGGGAGGTGGTGTTTTAAGAAAAGGTACAAACTCTAGAATTGTGTTTTTCTGTTGTTTAAGTGCTGTGTTCTATCACTCCAAGGACAAACATCACAGCAGTAGTTCAGTTATTCCTCTCAAAGAGGAGCAAATAATGGAACAGTTACATTTTACAATAATATTTAATAAGATCTAAACTCAAGACCAAATACTGCCAACATTCCTAAAGAGTAGCACACAATCAGACAGAAGGGCAACAGGCACCTTTCCCTCAGTAACAACTCACTGAAGGATTTGTCCTACATGCAGCCCTCACTGACTGCACACCCCAGCAGGGCCAGCCACTGTTCGCAGGAAAATCTACAGGAACTGCCCTCACCTGGAGTCCTCGTTAGCTTTCTCATGAAGTTCACCCTTACAATTCTGGGCAAGGACAAACATGCTAGATAAAAACACAGCAGTCCTGACCAAGGCTGCAGTTTTCCTAACCAGGTGTCTGTCAATTTTGAAGGTCTTCTCTAGTTTTCTGTTTCATCAGAGCTGTTGATGCAGTTTGGTACTGAAGACATCCAAGAATTACACAGTTGGGTATTCTGGTTTCATACTTTATGCAGACTGTTAGCTACAACTACAACAGTGGAAATTAAAAAAAAAATTTACATAAAACAAAACTGAGAAGCCCACCTGAAATTTAGATGTATACAAACCATGTCCTGACAGGAATTCGTTCATGATTCAAACACAAGGAATGCTGACCTTAGCTTTGGTTTTGTACTTTACAAGTTATTCCCAAGCTGCAGACAGCTCATTGACTCTTAGGTGTAAGGACCTGGCTATCATTCTTGGGAATTTATGGATTAGAGAAATCTTGAAATTTCTTTCTTCTCTGACAACAAAACCCCCTAACCTTTTAAATGCAAGAACTGTTTAATAAGTAGTAGCTCAACAACTTAATTGTCCAACACACTTTAAAATACTACATAAAGGTTTAAAACGTTTAAAAGCACAGTACTAGTAATGCCACCAACAGTAAGATCCTGAACGAAAAAGTTCCCTCACTATCACTATCAACATACCATGGTCTGGCATTTTAAAAACTTGATGTACATTGTAATCTGGTGCCGTTAAGTATTTTATTGCTATTTACACGAGTTCTTTTTTTTTTTGAGGGGCTGCAAAAATAATTTTCCTTCAAAGTTGAAAGACGAATATAGAAAACATGTTCTTCAATTTAAGTAATTCCTTATTACCTAAGTCAGTTCTGTGTCCAAACTGTTTTGTGGGGATTTCTGCAAATTGGACTTCTATATAAACGGCCTCTGAGTGAAACACTGAACTCCACAGAACCGCATTACCCGGCCCGCTGAGCCACTCCTACAGCGGCAGCATCGTGCCGGTGGAAAACAGGTTGGCTGCAAGGGGTGTTTGCGGCGAGCATTTCTCAGGGGTACGGCCAGAGGGACCAACGACACCGTCGCAGGCTGCGAAATGAAGCAGCGGCTGTGGCTTTCTCCTGCTGTGCACCCGGCCTGCCCCTCTGTTGGACACAGGCACCCACCCAGCTTGGCAACCTGAGGTACAGTTCCTTGTGCAAAGCTAGCTCAGTCTGGCTTTGTGCAGAGAACTGAATTCACCAATGATTGCATGTAACATGTTTTGCTTTAGGGGCAAAAAAAGAGTATATATATTATGTATATTTAATATAAAAAGCTCTTATTAAAAAGATTAAAACTCAAGAGTCTACATTATATGAGTATATACTGTTAACTGAGCAACAATCTGTTCTTGCTCGAGTTCATTACTGAATTGCACTACTCTGTGCTAAAACTCCTACATATTAGCAGCATTGTGTCTCACTGTTTTCTAAACTGTCTTTATAGCAGGTATACCATACGCAGCTTTCTTTAAAGAGATGCTAATAAGGTACCTCCTGGTAAACATAATTAAGTGCATTACATACACAACTTTTTGCATCAGTTATTGTAACCAACTTAAAACCAGATGCAAAACCAGTCAAATACTTCTATGAAGTACTAATTCTAATGACTCTTCACAGCCTGTTCAAAGACTAAAACTTGCTTATGTTACTATGCTTTGTCTCCTTCAGCTGGTGCTAGCCTTGACTGAATATTCCAGCTTTTCCCANAAATACTTCTATGAAGTACTAATTCTAATGACTCTTCACAGCCTGTTCAAAGACTAAAACTTGCTTATGTTCCTATGCTTTGTCTCCTTCAGCTGGTGCTAGCCTTGACTGAATATTCCAGCTTTTCCCAAAGTTAATTTCCTTCAGCATTTTCCAACTCGCAACTATGACCACAAAGACATTTGTGCACACACTGGTGGTTTTTTCTACTTTCTCATCCAACTTCACATGAATAAGAATTTTTACAGAATATGAACAAAATTACAAGCTTTACAGAAAAGCAAAAGGAAGTACTAGTGTCTATAAAATACTTAAAACATACATACTTAGTTCCAGCAGCAGTCCTGTATACAGACAGCATATATATTAACCGTAAGTAGGTTTAACATGGATGCGTGGTCAAAGGAGTTGCTTGCCACTTACGGCCATCTAGTGCTCCCACTGGGGCCCTCAGGATCCGAGTGGACCTTTGCACAGCAGCTACTCCACACTGTAACAGCCTAGCGTGTCGTTGCCTGCTTCTGCTGTCATCAGCTATTACGGAGCAAGGCAGGATTTGGGATCAGCATAAGGAAATGCTGGAGCACTTTCAGCATAGAGAGAGAACGGGATTGTGAATTCCAGTGGACGAGCAAGAAAGTCAACCTGAGGCGCGATGCTTCCCTAAGAGCAACAGCAGCTGCTCTGGGAGCGCTGCAGTCCAACACTTCAGTATTCTTCAACAATACAAGGCAAAGGTCAAAACATTTTCTGTTTCTCCCAATCAACATGAACCATCCTATCTCCATTGATTACTGTGCCCTAAGACTTACATCAACTATCAGTTATGGTCACACGTATTGCTATTCACGCTACCTATATGTACTGTAACCCCAACCATCTCCTCTGTAAAATGTCATAGCTCAATCTAGTGGTTAAGTAAGCCGTGCCTAAGTGCTGTTTTGCCAAATAAGGTTTCCAACATTACAATAATCAGTGGTGCAAAGGAAAGCCCCACCGACACAGTATGCTCAATTCGAATTTATACAGTAATGCACATACATTTATCCTTTTCTCATTCCAGCACTGTGTATCTTTACTGCTACGCATTTAATTTTGTGTGCATTTTCAAACATCTTTGCATTTTGGTATGCTTTAAATATGTTTGAAGTTTTGCTTTTTTTGGCTGCTGTAATATTCGGATCTATTAAGGAAATCAACATAAGTAGCATGAATGGGAGCAGTGCAATGAGCAATATATATCTATATAGTTTTCCTTTAGAAGAAAATACCCACTAATGCTGTGTTTAAAATAGTCCCTATTTAGAAAAGTAAAAACAGCAGTCCATTGGAAAAAAACCCCAACAAAATCTACAAACTAGGTGTTCCTATACGTAATGATGAGGAACCAAAGCTTTGAAGGTCTCAGTGCTTCTTTATTCACAAAGGAATATTAGCTAGCTTCTGTCCAAGAATCTCAATGCGCCAAATCAGTATGACTGACACTCAGAGCCCTCGAGTCTGTCAGACAATTATTTCGTTCCTGTGTGAAGGGGAAAAAAAACAAACAATAAATTAAGCAGATGTCCAGACAGTTCAGGCAAATACACAAAATTACTACTTTTAACAAACAGGAACAAACAAATGTAAGGAACTACAGAGAACTGGCCTTCACGTGCTGAGCAGGGGAACACTCTTCCGTATTCTAATAGGCATCTCTCTTCACAGCTTTCAACTAGCAATACTGAAAAGATCTATCAACAGGTATAGACACCCGTTACGGTCCTGACCTGAGTCTTACCGGAAATGCAAAAGCCCATCTACGGGAATTGCCACGAGTGTCTAGTGGGTGAACTACAGACGCTCCCAAGAATTGAGAACTGATTTTAATATTGCAGCGTACAGATAAACAGTACCTTACTCTTCTGGAAGCCACATCGATTCTATCCTAAGGATCCAGGTTAGGGGCACCTAGGGCATGGCATTTTGAAACCTTGGCACTGTTGCTGCAAAGAATTATGCTTTACCCTGAATTTTTTTTGGCTGAAGGTCACCCTAAGCGAAAGTTTCACATACGTTTCACACCACAGAAAACTGCAGTACGTTCATTAGAGATAATATAGTTAACGACACCTTTATGCCACTCAACAGTAAAATAAGAGCCACACAGTTGGGGCTTTCTTGTTACTTTAAGACAAACAGTGACAAAGATCCTCACATACAGTTTATTAGTATGGAAGCAATTTTATCTTCCTAAAATTAGTTGCAGTTACTGTGTTAGTAGAATGCACAACAGTGTTTAGAGTGCAGAACATTGCTAGCTGCTTTGACATATAAAAAACAGCGATTTATTAGGTAAAAACAGGAAACGGGAAGTAGCAATCGGGCACACCATATACAGTTAAACAAAATAAGGTTTTCTATTAGCAGAAGCATAACGTAGATCAGACAAACTTTTACAGACTGCTCCTGTACAACCTCAGAAACAACTGAAGTCGCATTTAAGGGAATCTGAAAACCTACAGCAATTAAGATGACTGGGCCCTTTGCAATAAAGGGGCTCTAGTAAAAAAAATACTTAACTGGGCTTTAAAAGTTCTTTTGTTTTTAAGTAGCGTTTACAAGAACGTAAGATTCCAGAAGTTTCACATCCCCTGTAATAGTTAGAAAGTCCAAAGCCAGAGACTGCTTGGTACTGTAAAAGCCAGTGCTCTTTACTGGCCAGACTTAAGCACTTGCTTAAAATTAAGCATAATTCACAAAAGTGTTACAGAATGATGCCTTAAGCATAAGCTTTAAGCATCTTACTGAAGCAGGATCTTACCAGTCACTGGGAGTTTGTTGGTTTATGATTTCTCATGCTCTTTTTATCCCAAACCCTACTAATAATACCTATTTTTGTAAGAATATTGTAGGGCTTCTTACTTGAAAATGATCTTCAGTAGCCTTGCCACCCATGTTAAGAACATTCAGAGAACTGGCACGCTTCATGCTGCAACCAGGACAGTGAACATGCAAGGATAAACCAATCAGAATAGCTGAAAACTAACCGTTCTAAAAACACAAGTATAACAACGAGCAATGCACAGTTAAGGGAGTTTGAACAATGCCCCAAAACTGATCTGAGGGATATCCTCTAAGATAACTACATAACATAGTTTATATTCCATTCTAAATTACATATGAAACAAAAAAAAATTACAAGCTCCTCAGAGCTTAAACATTTCAGGCAATTGATTTAAATCTTAAGTCAAAATTCAATTTGTAAACCATACCAAATTAATACACTGACTTAGCATTGATTTTTAATAAACTAATTCTCAGTTTCAATTTTATGCAGCTTCTTACGAAAGCATCAAAACATTCAGACAGTTTACGAAAAAAATGTGGAACATGAGTAAGTATGTCACATAGGCAGCATTTAATGTGGAAAGGCTACAACAAACAGTTTAGTACTTTCTGCCTCATCTAGTAAGTCTTCAGAATCAATTTCAAAAAGCATTTTTAAATCTTTTATTTTAAACATTTCAAAGTGAAGAGAAACAAGATGGTTGCTGCTACTAGCTTTGGTTATGCTTTTGGCTCTGCAACACTCCATCCAGTGGTTGGTAACCACAACCCTAGAATACTGCACTGAAAGCAACAGATGAGGAAAAAAAAAAATTAATCACCTACGTAGGAGCTCCTGACAGTCAAAATATCACTGCATTAACTGTAATATCTACTGGCACTAACTGTAATACCTCCTATGTTTGAGCCTAGGATTAATAATTTATCTACATTTCTCAAACGTACACAAAATTTAACAAAAATGTTTTAAAGTGTGTGTAATGAAATTCAAGATTAGCCTTAAGCTTCCCATCTTCACAGTGACTACAAGAGGAATGTCTGATGTCCTTTATCCCAAAGTGTCTGCACATTACTCAGAATGTACTACATTTGCTTTGATTTTTCACTAGCTCTTCAGTTACTTCAAAACTACTAAAGGAGGGCTTTGAATACATACTTGGTGAACTATTCACAAGACAATGAGGCCCTAATCCTGCAGTGCTACCCACAGCTTTAGAGACAACTGGCTGATTCAAAGTTTCCAATGCCTTCCAATAACCTGGAAAGGTTTATCCATACAGATCACGTTAGATATTAACCAGCTTTTCTTTCTACTGAAGCAAGACTACCAACAGTCAAAGTCAAGCACGGGTTTTAAGTGCTTTATAAAGCAAAGGCTTAGCAGAACAATGAACCAAAACACTAACAAACACAAGAGACAGCTGCCGCATCACATAGGCTTACTGGTTTTCCTAGCATTAAATCTGAACGTTTCAAAAGCCAGAATGCACACAATTTAAAATACTTGACATGAGTGTTAGCAACAACAAAGCAAGAACTCATGCATGGTATACAGATCTTGTTTATTCAAGGGAACATGTACAACAGAGGTTATACATGGAAGTCAAAAGGAAGTTAATCTGTAAAACACAAACAAAACATCACATAAAGCTCTCCGAAAGAGCATAAAGGTTTATGGAAAACATTCCAGGGAAACAGAAAATTCACCCGTAAAAATTTACACATAGATTTTTAGGTTCTTGTCCGAGTGCCAATTAAAAAAAAAATCATTTTTAATCACACATGCGATACTAGTTTATTTGTGGGTTGTTTTTTTGTTTGGTTTTGTGTGTGTTTGTTTTCTAAATCAACATACATAAGAACTTTAGTCTGGCAAATGTACTTTTAATTCCCTCCATGTTAGAAACACGATTGCACAAATAGCAGGCGGTTGTTTTTCAGGTGCAGAAGTAATGAAAGCTCCCCCCCGCCCCAAATTACAAATCTTTACTGGTTCTGCTGTACGATCAAAATTTTAAAGTGAAAAATCAAACCTAAGACTAATAAAGCAAAGTTAAATTATTACAGAGTTGAATTCTGAAATATGATAAAGAAAGAAAGAACGAACTGATGCCATGCTTCAGGTATTGTATGTTTCAAAGAACAGTTCTTGGAGAGATTTGTTCTTTGTCAAAAAGGCTTTTGCCTGGTTTTGAAGAAACAATTTCCCTGATGAGTTTTCCACTTTATTCTCTTCAACTTCTGTATCAAGCAACAACATAAAAACTAAGTCTGTCTTTCATGCTGTGATATTAATGTATTTCTATTTCAGTATTTCTCATTCAGAATCACAGCAGCGCTGTCAATTGCTATTTACAGAAGCACAGTATAAGCAACAGGTGTAAATCGATTTCAAAATAAAGTCTTCATAGAGACACAGGCAGGGAATGCAGAGGTGTACTGGGGTATGGAGGGAAGCACCAAAGTCGTCTACCTAGAGCGGCTGACTTCATAGCAAAAGCATATGTATGCTATGTCAGTAGCACCAAACATGCTAAAACTCAAAGGTTTGCATAATAAAAACTGAAAATCCCTTTAATTATTTTTTCCTGCCTCTGAGTTTAATAAACTCTATTTACTAGAGTTTCTTCAGAAAATGAAATCAAAATGACTTCTTGGAATATCAGTATGTACAGCTATGCTTCATGATCTACAAAGCTGGTGTTTAATACCAGGTATCTGAGCTGGTTTTAAGAACAAATGCAAATATAAATTAGGATTTTAAAATGTCTACATCTTACAAGAACAGAAATTGTAATATTTATTGCCTTACACACTCAATGTGCATACTGACATAAAAGCCTGTCGATGCAATACACTTATTGCAAGTTTTAAGAATACATTATTCTTTGAGAACTACAGTGACATCTAAAAAACAGGAATATTTTGTCAAAGAGAGAGAGCAAGAAAGGTATCGCTTTATTTTCAAATTTGTTTCACATTAACGTCTGTCTTTAAGGAAATCTTACGTCGTGATACAGATCCCACAATATAATTAATGTTAATGTGGGCATATTACCTCTATGTTGGCCAAATAACACCACCAAAGTGCAGACAATAAAAAGGCAGAGGAGTTCTTATAGGACACTGCAAAGCCAAATGTCTTCAGTTACACATAACCATAATTTTCTACACCTATAATCACGCAGTTAATTTACCCGCAGAAAAAGTTAGCTCTATTTACTACAGAGAACAAGGAATAAAACTCTTGGCTTTTAAGAAACTGAAAATCTTTCCGTGTATCATGAAAGTGAGGAGAAAATGCAAAATTAGCTATGAATATATGCATCTATTCATACAAGAATATACCTGAACTATGATGTATGAACTCTAGACAGAACTGAATAGAAACAGAAAACCAACATATAAAAATGCTAATGCTGAAGACAAGAAGGAAATCCCTTTTATTCTATTTTGGCTTGCATTTGCTTGTTTTCCCTATAGCATTTTACATTCATGTATTTACTTCTAATTACATGTTTTTCACAGTTCATTCCCAATCTATCATCTCAGAGGCAGTTCTTAATGACGCATCAATAAATGCAAAGGAATTTCTGATGTTGAATTTGATTCAGTGCCTTCAACATCAAGTCTCTGGCAGCTGACAGTTAAATTTTAATTAATGATTCTAAAAATCAGATCAGGCTAACTTTGAAACAAATCTGCAAGGAAGAGAATTCTATGTGTTTGCAGCTGTACACCACATGTTATAGCCGCATAAAAACAATAAGGCAAAACTTCACTGCAGCACTTACACACATTGAAACCCTGCTTCCTTACCATCACCATCATCTATTATATTACTTATGGATCCAGTTGCTCCATCAGAAGTTAATCCACGTTCTCCAATTTAACTGTTTTAAAGCATAAGTTCAAATCCACATTGTCATACAGTTTCCTGTCAACTAAATGAGTTCCAGTTTTCCACAGCAAGGGGAAAAAGCCCTGCAAAACTGACTGCAATTATGTTTGGGGCAAGATGGAACATCCACAAGTGCTATTATGAAAAACAGTAGCACATTTTTTAACGTTTCAACTTCTCTGCAGCAGTAAATAAATGACGCATGTTTTTATGCATTTATTAGAAATATTACATACATCCAAATTCATAATCATATGGTAAACAGGAAAGTCTGCAACATCAGATTCGTTAAAATTTGAATTTTTACCACTGACTTCACTGAGGCCAAAATGTTAATGAGATGCACAACTAGGTTCCCATTTTGCAACACTTTCCTCTGCTCTCTGAAATTTGGGTTTTCCAAGAACAGAAACTGGGAAGGGCTCAAGTCAGTAATTCTCTTTATACCCACAGCAATATATAAAGCTATGTCAAGAATATATCAAGGCACTAAGCTATATCAGGAATGTTAGTTGTGGGTTTACTGTTTTCAAGCTTTTATTGTAGAAATCAGTAACATTTATCATTCTTCACTTCTGTTTGAAAAGGAGAATTTTGCAGGTAACTAACATTTATCAGTAATTCTACAACGCTTTTCTATTCCTCAAGTGGCTAAATCAGTAAGAAGGGAAAAAACTGTTAAAATTGAGTTAACTCTTAAAAGCAAATATAACTCCTCAGATGCTATAGAACTTATAAACTTGAG
>VZSC01009134.1:226515-257158 GCA_013398225.1 Steatornis caripensis
GTGAAAATTCAGCTCAATCTAAGTGTGTCCAACTGAATAATTGTGAAGCTTCCAGAAAATATGCCTACTGATGCATAAAGTGACCATTACTGTAGCATGTGTTAGTCACAAAACAAATCAGCAGTTCCTTTGATCAGCTTTTACCTAATACCTATTTGCAGTTTCTATGCATTCAAACTACAATTGAACAATAAAGGAAAAAAACCCTAAACATCGCACACCCCAGTAACAAGTCTCACGCTCCAACAAGACATTTTTGTTTCAATGACGCAATGAGAACTAGCTCAGTCACAGTATCGCTGCATGAAGTTTTGCTCCAGTAACAGCGGAGAAAAGATTTCCTCATGCATTAGAATGAACCAGTACATGAAAAACAAATCAACAATATGTATTGCACCCGGAGTTCAGGATGGAGAAAAAAGAGCAGATTTCAACAGTACAAAGGTTCTGTTGCTTGTTAAATACAAGAATTCAAACACTGAAGAAACGAAAAACCCTCGCTGAGCATTATTCAGTACTAAGTGCAGGTTTTTTCTTACATTGTATGACCTGCACATTAAAAAAAAAGGCAGTTAAGGAGCAAAACTAAAGCAAAGCAAAAAATACTTCACCAAGTATAATCCAAGCTGAAGTCCTTGTTTCTCTTCTTCCATTTTAAAGTACACGTTTTCTTTCACGCAAAACTATATTCTTCAAGCTTTAGAAACTCAAATAAAGCTGAATTATGGCAGTTTCACTTTGTTTCCTTGTGCCAGCTAGAAAACTCAAGGCTCAGTTATTTGCACAGTCTCCTTTTTCCTTCTAGCCCTCTCTAGAGGTCTTGCTGGACAGGGAGAGCATGTATGCCAAAGAGGGGTATAAAAAGAATGGAAGGTGACCTATGCTTCCATGCGAAGGCCTGCCAAGAACACAAGTAGTGAACTTTTATGTCACTTACAAGATTTAACCAGCCTAAATTAAAAGCAGCCCCAGGACTTGAACACTGCTAATGCGTTCCTGAAACCCATTCTTGGGGCCTGAATTTTTAATACTACAGTTTTTATAGTCCTAAACGAGCAGTTGGTTTGGTTTCATTTTTAAACATACTTTAATCTGACATTTCTAGATACTGAGTATCGCCACGTTCTTTGTCCTGTAAAGAAATTACCCACCTGTCAACTTTGCAAGCTTTGTACCAGCCACCATACTCTCCAAAAGATGTGCCATCTTTTTGCTTTCCCTAAACCAAAAGTAACATTAAAGAAAATTAACTGATGTGTAACTTAAGTAAGTAAAAGCTCCAAAAAAGGTTTATGGCAATGGCCTTACTTTGCATTCTTCCCTCTCTTCCGCATGCATCCAGATAGGCTTATTTTCATCTGATGAAACAGAAGAAAATATTTTACAACTACAAAGTACTCATTGTTTAATTTTCATCCTTCTGAAATTAAGCTGTGAATCAGGGAATTACACTATTACCACCACAAAAAAAACTTACTGTCCAAACTACAAGCAGTAAACAGTTTTACATAGTTTTACAATTCTGTCTTCGTTTCTAATCTGAACTTTGAAACAATTACTTCTGAGAAGCTTTGAAGTCAGTATATGCTGCAATCGACTTGTCATGTGCCTAGTTCTGTGCTAGAAAACGTACATTTCTTTATTTTGTCATAACAACTGTTTTGACATCTAGTAAGTGGTGCAAATGCTACAGTCATGAAACACAATGGAAATTCTTCATTGTGATTTATGGTTGATAAAATGCATTTGACTTCAATGTACAGTGTAATTCGCAATTTAAGGGTATTTTCCTCATTCTTTAAACGTATTAATGAAGGACTCACATTAACAATGCACTTATTCATTAAAAATCCTGCACTGACTTTTTCCTGTGACTGGAAGGTGACATACATTTTTCTGTCTCCATAAAAATACCAAAATTGGTATTGGTTGGGCAGAAGATACGTTATGCCAGAAATACAATCCATAAAACATAAACCTACCAAGTCTACCTCAGGTAAAAAAAAAAAAAAAAACACAAAAAACCCCCCAAAAAACCAAAACTTTCCTTTTGGATCAAATGTTACTGCTGTATCTAAATGCTTGCCCATGGTGAATGTACTTCAACACATCTATAATCTAACTTCTACCTCAAGCAGACCACAATTTTAATCAGGATACAACTATCTTCCTGCAGATTTCATTTCATAACTACAAAAATGAAACATATATTCAAATCCAGGGACCAAGTTTCTTACCATCTACAGAGCCAAATTCCCGTTCATGAGCACGAGTAAGAATCTCTTTGTATAAAGTTTCTGCTTGCTTAAATTTGCCCTGTTTTAGATAGCAGGATGCCTGAAAACAGAAGAGCCCCCCAAAGATACGTGAGCACACTATTTTATTTAGCTTGATAAATACTAAATACAATACATGATGAATAAAGGTGCATTTCAGTTCATCAGAAAAAATTACTTTTTCTTAGGTTTACTTTACAAAAGGCTTACCAGGTTATTCTTTGTTTTCGCAACGTTTGGATCATCTGGTCCCAGCTTAGTTTGGTAAATCTCCAGCGCCCTCTGATAGTAGTATTCAACCTCCTCATATTTACCCTGGTTCTGGCATAGTAAAGCCAAGTTATTTAATTGTTTGGCAACATCAGGGTGATCTTTCCCCAGAACCTGAAAATGAAATACCTTGTATTAAAACATTCTCCAGTCATCGTACCAGGGTTTAGAAATGCATCATTTAGAAATACCCCGTTAGTTTTTATTTCTCATCAATTCAACATGAGGATGACAAGAGCAAAATTTGCATCTGAAAGATATGAAATTTACTCAGTTCTATCACAAACTGAGACTGTTGCAGACCAATTCATAACAGGAATAATCTAAGTAGTAAAATAACATTATATGCAGCGTATTATACAAAGAAGTCTGAAGATGCAGGCATTCAGACTCATGGACTACAATAAATATCCACAAAGTCATAGAATAATCAACTTCAAAATTTTAATGATGTTTCATTTTTAATTGCTCTTGTCAAATCAAAGACTAGTTAACTATCAAAGGGGAAAGAAAAAGGTAAAGAAGGTTAATTTAAAAATATAGAATTTAGAATATACCCGGAGCGCTCCAACAGCTCAGTAGGACTACTGGAATTTACTACTGTTTTGGATTTCAGACACTGCTAACTACCAGGGCATTGCTAACTCTGTGGTTTATCTGTCAGATCTACCCAATCAAAACAAAGTAAAAAAGTGTTTACTTTGCCCTCTCCCTCAAAAAATCCATTCAAAGGTGTTGTACTCTCTTACCCATACCTTTTCTCTGATTTCCAGAGCTCGCTTACACAATGGTTCAGCTTCTTTGTACTTTCCCCGTTTACCATAAAGTACTGCGAGATTGTTTAGAGTTGCTGCCACCTGTCAACAGCAGAGAAATACTAATTACACTGGAATCTGTCGATACAAATGTCTGACAAATGAACACATCTGCAATGCAGTGATGTTTTCAAATTTACCATGCACAGGGTAGACCTTTTGAAATTTGCAAATGAAGAAATAATAATTATTGAATGCATACATACACAAATGAGGAAAGGAATAAAGTGAAATCATTAAATACTTTTGCTTCGTTTGTGGAGATGTCATTTAGTGCACACATTTTCTTCATATGTTCTCTTACAAAGTTACCTCTCACAGCTATACTCAGAGCTGCCCTGATTCACACAGGTCACATGAAGTGAGATTTCACAGTAATTTTAAACACATAAATACAAAAGCTGGATTTATGTTTAATTTCAAAGCAGTAAAACAAAACAGAAGTACACCTTCAATCTGAGTTTAAAGTGATTTGAGTAAGCAAATTAAAATCTTCCCAAATTAATTTCCCACAGAAAATCCATGCAATTTGGAATCAAGTATGTGCGAGCCATTTGTAGTGAAACAGCACTGAATATAATGCTCAGAAGGTATGTTAAATATTTAAGAGAAAACGAAGAATGTTACTTTGTGGCCTCCTACCTGTACTGTTTAGAGACAAGCCAGGTCTTAAAAATTTTCCTGTTGAGTTTAATATTAGAATGAGTCGAAAAAAATTCAGTGAAAAACACAACTAAGAATATGATATTGCATGTATACAAACCGCTGGATGATCTTTGCCCAAAGTCTTTTCGCGGATAGCCAATGCATCGTTCAGGAGATTTGCGGCATCTTTGTATTTGTTCTGGTCTCTAAATTTTAAAGAGTCATAATTAATACTGGGGATTCAGAAAGGAAAGTCATAAAAATGAAGCTAACTTCAGTACTGGTCTAAAGATGCTAGTACAAAAGAACAGTAATTGAGAATATATTCAGAAATCAGGAATTAAAAACCTGAAGCCTCTAGCTGCAAAGTAGTTTGCTGGTTGAGTACTAGCATGTACTATTTCTACACTGCTGTCCAATTTAGACCTCTAGATTATCTGTAAGTGGGTCAGGTCATCAAGACATGCCCCCTCAGTAGACACAAAACACCAAAAAAAAAAATCAAAACCAGATTCACTCCCAAAACAAAGGCACAGGCAAAAAATGCAGCAACTTGTTTGACTTCTAAGTATAGGGAGACTATTATAAATACTGTAGGGCCCTCGAGGGTTTTAATGAAAAATAGGGAACGGAAAATAAACTAGTCAAAAATGTTAGTCTGAACATTAACAGTTGTAGTCAAATATTAACTATTTATTTAACTGCTATTTATCTATGCCAGTATACAAACCTGTACACCAAAGCAAGTATGTTCAACATAGTGGCAACATCAGGATGATCATGACCTGAAGTCTTCTCCAGATCTTCAAGAGCTTGTTTACAGAGAGGTACAGCAACCTCATATCTACCTTGGGAAGCGTACTGAATAACAAGATTATGAAGGGTCCTTAACCTTGCTGGAATTTCATAGCCACCTTGTTGAGCAGCAGCTGCTGCACTGCTATGCTGCTGTTGAACTGAAAGAAATGCGCAAGATTTCAAGTTGCTTAAAAAAGACAACTGTGACTAAAACATCTAACATTACTGCTCAATGACACAAAATGAGACTCAGTGAATTTTATTGCTTCAATACAGAGTATTAGTCTTAGAACATACTTCAGAGCAGTCATGCTGTCTTGAACGGTGACAGTGAAAATACCACCGTTTTAGTCTTTGTATTCTGCCTAGTGTTGTATTAATATTATTTTACACTTCTATTAGATCAAACAGCTAAATATAATAAACCAATGAAGAAAGCAGGAAACTATTTCAGCTCAGCAAATCATTAACAATTCTCAAGATTATATCATAATTTTGCACTTGCAAATATCAACATTTCCCTATGGAAAGGAACATTAACATAGACAAGCCAAATACTTGCAGAAAAGCTCAAATGATTTGTCCTTTTTCCTTTATTCTCCTCTAAACAGTTTTTTTTGTTTCCCTTTGTTTGCTATACCAAGGAGTACTTAAGGTTGGCACATAAAGGACTAAAACACCTCAAATGCCACAAATAACAGTGGCAAGCGAAAAGGCACTGAATCATCAATGCCAGTGTCAAACTTTAGGTTTTACTTACTAACCCTGAGGCTTAGCCACTTATTTTCCAGTAGCTCCTAACCTGTGGTTGCTGCAACTCCCACGCTCCCTCCCAATAACCCCAGAAATCTACTACTCCTTTTCTCTTCACCTGGTAGATTTCTGGGAAGATCAGGAAAACTCCCTCTTACTCATTTTCATTAAATTCTAGACAACACACAAGATAAGGTCTCTAGCCGCGAGCCTGACTTTCCCCTCTCCTTTCTATTAAGCAAAAAACACTTTCACAGCAAGTGGGAGACATTTCGTGTTAGTAGAATCACACAATTCCAAGCCTACACCCACAACCACTGCCTACCAAAGCACTGAAGCATTTCAGTGTTTTTCCCTGGAGGTTAAGGAAATTACTGACATGTTCACTTCGTCTTTTGTAAAGCGAAATAAGGTAGACGGACTATGCAGGTATATAGACAGCCTTGCCATTCATCTCTCCTACTACAAAACTCTAGGGAAGCAAGGACGAACTCAGGAGGGAGTTCATGGTCAACACTAACCTATTCTAAACTCTTCAAGTCTTCCTCCATTGCTGGCTACGGATAGCATCACCATGCTATCAAGAATGTAGTGTATCTTGTGTATGTGCCCATAAAAGAAATTTAAAGTCTTGCTGATTACAAAGGTGGGACCCTTCAGACATTTTTTCTAAAGCAATTTGTCTACTAAGAACCATAATACTACTAGCACACTGCATATACACTACAGTATCGATACATTATATAATATCAGCTTTACACCCATATGAAAAACACTTTTCACTAAGCAAAGCTTACCTATTAATGGCTTCTTTCGATCATGCTACCAAACCTCTACCTCAAACTTCACTGCATATTCATCAGTCCTTTGACTTGAAGACAATACTTTAGAATGAGTAGCAAAACTATGAAAGACTACCTTAGTAAAGGACAAAAGGTTATATCAGAAAGCCTTCTACTGAAGCCTGCCCCACAGTGCTAAATTAGATATTGAAAAGTTCATTAATATAATTCACCATTGGGGCAGACCATCAAAAAGCTTCAATGTTTCAGAACCTACCTCAGTCACTTGGAATAACCCTTTCCTGTTCTAAGGCCCATAGGAAAGACTGTGGGACCGATTTTGAACTGAAGCCAGTCCCAAAAACTTTACAACAGCTAGTAAATACTCATTAAAAACCTAGGCCCTGGTTCTGTACCTATCAATGTATAGAATGTACATCAGTGACTGGTTTCCTTATTCTAGCAGAGGCATTCACCACTCTGCTGTGTCCCAGAGGACCCCAAGCATGGATTCATTTTTGTAAAAAGCATCTTTATATTCTGCATTGCAGAAATACACTAACATTGTAATTTGAAGTGCACTTACTTCCTTGTCCTTGGTCATCTTCATCATTGGGAAATAAGTCATCCAAGGGCTCTTTGGTGGAATCCGTATCTTTATCCTCCTGTAGAACAATCCCAAACACATTATTACACTTAAATCTAAGGTATAAAGGGACAGTCCACTTAAACAGCAATGTTAAAGGAAAATCCCAAATCCAGAACTTAGGAATTGTCAAGAGTAACATTTCTCATAGAAGTTTTATGAAGGTCTTATGCTCAAATGTATTTACATACTCTGTCCCAAAACAATACAGGACATCTTCAGAAGAGCCAAGAATAGAAATCAGGTCTCCTAGATTTCAGTCTCAATTTAAGCAGGCAAGAACACATTGCTATTCTCACACAGACATTATACCTACTGAAAGTACCCAGTGAGGAGTGAGCACTACTGAATACAGAACTGTGCACTGTACTTTTTTTAGTCATAAAGGCAGTTATAGATGGGCAAGGGAAAGGAATAAGGAGACCTCAATTTCTGAGTACTGAACTTCTGCACAAATAGATTACAATTGCAAAATCTATTATAAGGCTTGAAAAGAAAAAAAAACACTTGGAAGTTAATCTCCAATATTCTCCAATTGGAACCATATTAATTTTTGCACAATCCATCAGTGTGTATTGATTTTAAACATCCAAAGATCATTCCCAATCCCATAATCATGTAAAATAAAGGAACAGATCATCCCCCAATTCTGTTTCTTAAATGTGGAGTTACACAAATAAATAGCTGAAGTTCTCAGAAATGTTGATCTCCATAAGGAGGAAATCCAGGAGCAGAACACATTCCTATATTTCAGGCTCGATCCAACACCTTTTTCCACAGATGAGAAAGAGGCAACTGCTGCTGCTGGCTTTCAAGTTCATTGGTAGCAAAGCGGGTGCTCTGCAAAAACCGCAGATTTATGGGGCCGGATCTCAGATGGGAAGCTCATAATTTTAAGTGTGCTGATTCCAACCTCATACTGAGTATATACAACTGATATTTTCAAAGGCTAACAACAGAGATTGTCCATATGGTTAGTGAAAACTATAAAGATGCTTTGCTTACTTTGCCCCTAATTTGCCAATTAAACTTCAAACAGTGCTATTTAGGCCATCTGAAGACTATGGTTCAACATTTAGCACACCAAAATCCCAACATTCCCTCCTCCTGCCCCTTTTCTAAACAGGCTTCACAGGCAGCATTCAGCTACAAATACCAACCCATGAAATAGCACTGACAAGTTCTGCATGCAATTGACCAACACAACTCTCACTACTCACAATATGGTAAAAACGATTTAGTCAAGCAGTCAGTTAAGCATGACTGAAACACATACATTTTCAACCATCATGTTGCTGAAACCATTGGTTATGAAAAACTGTTCTTTCCAAGACTCAGCTCAGAAGGTCTGATTGCACAAAATGAGATCTTTCTCTACACTGCCATCTAACTCTAAACAAATAAAAGGGTAACAAGAAGGGCAAATAATTCAGAAGTCTTTTTAAGTGATAAGCTACCTCTGTAAATTAAAATGGCATCCATGTTCTCTCTGAATCAAAGAATATGTAACACAGCGGGCAGGCTAAACACAACTGAAAACGTGCAGATGATCACAATGTCTGGCAGAGGGTCATGAAAGGGGATTCAGTAACATCCTATCCTAGTGTAAATTTTCAACAGATATAAAAGCTACACACTGATTTCACTAGATGAAAATTAATTTTTTTTTTTTACAGTCAAAATAAGCCAAGTCCCCTATGTACTTAGAACCTCTAAGAGTTTACATTCCCCACTTATTTTAACTGTTGAATTCACAGAACGGAATTTTTGGCTTGAAGTTCAGTTCTTCATAATTTTTCAAGCTAACATGATACTAAGTAAGTATTTATGGATTTTGACCTTCTTATGTATTTTATTGTCTACAGATGGTGAAACATTTACTCTCTTAAAATAAGAATGACTTGAACTCTCAGAATCTTTCTGCAAACTGTGATCCTAGTACCAGGTAAGCATTTTAATGACAAGTTTATGTTAGAAACAAATAAAAAGCTTGTATCTGTAATTTCTTGGTAACTAGGCAGATTACAACACATATGTAAGGTGCTTTTTACTATACAGCTACTTACTGATGGTGAAATATCATCGTCATATTTTTTTAATTGATTCATGAATTCTAGATGTTTCTTTTCTTCCTCCAGCTGAGCCACAGATTGCTCACTTTTCTGTAGTTTCTGTTGTGTATTGGCTAGTTCATCCCGTAGCCACTGATTTTCCTGGCATAGCCGGCGAACCTGAGCACGCAATTTCTGCTTCTCTGATTCCACTGCATTTAAGTGATTTGACAAGGCCATCATTACCTAAAAAGTAGAAAGTGTCACATGACATACTTCCTCTAGAATGCAGTCCTGTATTTAACATAAAACTCTTTTATTATTTAAAATGTCAGCTGTGAAATCTGGTAAATAAACAGATTTCTCTTCTTTATATATCTGGTTCTCAATTTTCCTCTAAACTTTCTTACTATTTGTTCAGACATAATTAACCTAGAGGAATTCTTTACTAAAGATTGTTTTTCCACGATGCTATCAGAAGTCAAATTGGTTTAGAAGTCCATGAAGTTTACATATAATCTTAAAATATATGAAAAATTTGAACTAGGATTTAGATTACTGAAACAGAAATCTTTGGTCTACTAACATGAAATGGAGCAGGAATACTTTTAACTTGAAGGATCACAAAAACAACCCAAGAAATAACACGGAGTTCTAATTTAAGAGCTCCCAGACAGAAAAGGATTCATAGACATGCTTACAGTTCAGAAGGATGAACATCTCAGCGTAACTATAATTCTTCAAAGGGGAAATTATACTACTGAGATCTAAATGTGCAACTGAACACACCATTCACATAAGCTTTTTATATATACATATCATAAGCTTGAGTGTGCAGACATTAATGTGTTTGAACAGTCATGTTAAGGACAAAAAATAAAACAGCCATAAAAGTAGCCTACTTGTTTTTTTTTTTATTTTGTTTTTTGCTAAGCACAGTTAAATGAAAAAGGAGCTCGTTAAGTCAAAGCCAACCACTACATACAGAAGATATTCTCCCTTCACTGTTTTAATCTCCCACTGATGCATGTAGAACAGCTGACAGCAACCCCAGGAAGAACACCTTGTAAGAATGGCCCACTGGTGATAATAAAAATCTTCTTTTAGATGAGTTTGACATCCCCAAGTTATTAATATTTCATCTCCTCAATTTCATGTTTCTTTAAAACAAAGTTATCCTGAAGTTTTCTAAACTAAATATCTCATGTGAAACAGATTGTGCCCTTAGCTGAAATTTCAGGTTTCAAAAAAAAAAATCCATCAAGCCTTTTTCCTACAAAGGTAAGATAAAACTGCAGGTATCATTTCTTAATACCACTCCAAATCTCCAGACAGCAGCACCTACCTATTCGCATGTTCAAAATTGTTAATAATTTAAGTTACGTGGCCTATTCAAACAGTGGCATTTGTACAGCAGAAAGTATATTTAGGAAAGTTGTAATAATAGGGTCAACATATTCAAACAACATTCTACAAGCTACAATGGCAAACTAAAATTCTTTGTAATCTTACTCTCTAGAATTAACTGAAAGAAAAGTTTGATCACTTCTTCAGCAAAGTCAGTTTCATTTTCATGAAACTAACACTTGTGTCAGACCTACATCCATGTCACAAAAACACCTAAAAAATATTTCCATATCTTAATTTAAATCCTGCAAATAAAAAAAAAAACCCACACTGTTGCAACCCAAAGCATGCAGGAAGAGTAGGCTTATCAGGTTTGAGAATAGTAGTTTGAAGTGTAATTGCTTTCCTAACAAAGGCAGTAAATGCAGACTTCTTAGCTCCTCCCCACCACAGTTCACAAAACACCATGTGTGGCAAACAAGGCAGTAACATCTGCAATTGAGGCTGCTGAATCTGATAGAGCCAATAATCAGAACTAGCTTGTGGGAGTCCCAATACCATGTCAAAGTTAGGAGAGAGAAGGTACTCACTCACTCACAATCTTCTACGAAACACCCATTAAAAGTAACTCAGCTACTGCAATTTTATTTTATGTATCTTCTAGCATCTTCTTCCAATACAAGGGATCAAAGCTTGTACAATATACTAAGGCCTAACAGTCTGTACCATAATGCCCAGGAGTTCTACATTCCCATGTCTGGTAACCCATATTTGTTCATTCTCTCAGGCCTCAATTCACCATGATCCAATGCACACAACTTCCAGATCACCGAACAACAATAGCTCGATTCAGATGAAAAGACTGAGCACAGTTATAGACCAATATAAAGCCTATTAATATAAAGTTAATTCATTGGCATTTTCAACTCATTTGCAAACACTCTGCCATTTTATACTGATGACTGGGTCGCATCACATCATTTCAGGTTTTTGACATAGTACAAAACAGCCTAAAGCTGGACTGTAAATACAGTCCTGACATCCTGACTAAACATGCATCTTCTCACTTCTGCAGATGATACCTTCGTCAGCTAAGATAGTTCACAGAAATTAGCTGAGAGTCCTTTCTATAATGCATCAGTGAAAGTTGCTCAGATTCTGTACTCAATCCTTAACCTTTAAAATGTTTTTAGATTCAATTTTCATTTAGCAAAATGTTCAATAAACATTACAGATTCTTAAGCCCCAGGAGCATTGTGGGCTACTATAAACAATCTCAGAATCAAGGGAATATCAACATGAGTTTAAGGTTATGGCAGAGCTCAAAGGTTGGAGCAAATTCATTTATTTGTGTGTGTGAGAGACCTCCCTATGCAATAATTTAGAATTAAAATGCCAATGTTCGGTTCTTGAGCTGATCCAACATTACCTGCCTAATGCCACGGAAAAGTCTGAACAGAAAATAGCAACTGTCTCACTGAAGTAGAAGAGCTCAGTTATCAGCTTCAGTGCTTTAATACTGAATGCATAATTAGTTCTGTAACACAGCAAGACAGACAGTATCTACCTCTATTAATTACAGCAGTCTTTTTCCTTAACATACAACAACAACATATATGTCCCAGCACATTACTAATACCCAATAAGGTAAATGTAAGTCCTCAAAGTCTGAAATGCTTTATTTCTACTGCAATTTTACCTGTGCTTCACTAAGGCCAAGCTCCAGCATTTCCAGTGACTTTCGAATCATGTTTGATTTTTCTTCAACCAGATTAGTTTCATCATCTTTCTTCAAACATTTCAGTGTTTCAAGTAAGCTCTGTAAAATTGAATTGTGTTCATTCTTCAGTGCCTCTAGTCCGTTAATCACTTGCTTAGTTTTGGCAATGATTTCATCTTGAGTAAGCTTCTCCAACTTCTCTTCCTTTAAATACACCATCGTGGACATGTTTTCATACATTCTGAAATGAAATAGTACACTAGTTAACCCAAAAGTAAAAATAAAATATGCAATTCTCTATAAGTGAATAAAGCTTTCCTTTAAGAAGTAGTTAAAACTTGTAAATTTGAAATGTATATTCAGAATTCAGTGATATTTTTACAGCATTTTAAGTCCTGGGTTTGAACAGTGTTTCAAGTTTTCCAGCTTCTATTTCCAGAGTTAATATTAGCACTAATTCATAAGTCAAACAACTGAACATAAAATTTGTATTACAATATGGCAGAATAACTTCTACCAAGCACTGAAGAATCAGGCTGCATCTCCATGATGTGCAAAAGCAAACTAAGTAGCTGGCATATAACAGATATAACATAATGTAGTTATTTGCAGATGCCACTGATCTACAACTATCTTCAAAATACCCACAAACTAGAGCTTCAGGAATTTGAAGAAATACCATTTGGTCCTCTGAAAGGGTTGATCAATCAGTCAATTATAAGAAAAACTTTTCTTTTCCAGTAACAAGGAAACATCATCTTCATCCTTTTCCAAGGGCTACAAAAGCTATTATTGCTATGTATTTTGAAAATAACAACTGCGCAGTAAGATTACTTCACATTCATTATTGTAACTTGACAGTTACATATAGACTCTATTGTCTACAGGTCTAGGTGCAGCTGTTTTGACCAAGTTGCAACAGCTGGCTCATGCTGGAAAAAATGGTTTGTATAACTCAACCCTTGCAAGAAACATTTCGCTGGGTTGTCAGTATCTCATGTACTACATTAAGGCTAGCAAATTTCTGGATGTTTGTAAACATCTCTACCAAATGCAAATCCAAAAAAGTTCAGAAAGTCACGTAACTTCATATATGCTGTTACTGAAGTGGCAAACAAGTATAACAATGTAAAAATACAAATTGAAGACAGAGAAATCACTTGATAATTTTTAAATGTCACCAGAAAAATGTTCTATAATGAAAATAAGGAATTGAGGAATTGCTCCTTTATACTTTATATTTACATCTTCGAGTGTACCAGGAAGTATAAATTAGAATAAAGTAGGAAAGATTTTTCCAAGGCAATAAATTATCACACCTATATGAAGACACTCAGGGAAGCCTTGATAACCTAATATTTAAAATTAATTAGCTAAACTGTATTAAAACTTTGTATAGAAACAAGCCTAGTTTTAGAAGAAAGCCAAGAAAAATTAGAACCACTTAAATCTTGCATGTGAATGCTATAAGGAACATGCATATATGTGCCACTTCATGACAACAGCCAAAGGATGTGCTCTTATAATCTTGTATTACATTTAAAAAAAAAAAAAAGATTGGTCTTTCTGTTTATACACACTCAAATTACCCTCTCTGTTATGACCTCCTGCAACACGATACATAACAGGCATACCCATTTGTCACAAAAGAGGTTTACGCTACACGGGTTCATTTTGTAATAATTTTTTATCCGAAAACCCGTAATTTGGTCCAAAAACCCAGTGAATTTGGTTTTACCACAGTTTAATACAAGAACTTCATATTCGCAAATATACATAATACAGAGTATATACATCTGTGTAAAACATCTAATCTAGCACGGCATAAGAAATCAACTCCCCAAAACCTGATGAGCAGAATGATATTTACACATTTCCCATTTATAACCTGAGAACTATTACCCAGAATGCTTAAATAATATTTTTAAAGAACATACTATCTAAAATTTTGTATAAAAATGATCTGCAATTTAATGTACCCTAGATCTGTAAATACATGCTTCTAACATGCACAGTCATATAAGAAATCGTTATGGATTATGCTAACTTCAGCATACAGCTCAACCCTAATTATCTTCAGCATACTTTCACGGCTTCAATTAACAGTTTCCATCCTGAATTTAAAGAACTGAACCTTTGATCATAAGGAAATAAAACCAGTAGAGGACATCTAATGAGTAAGAACTTTCATTTTTTATTAGAGAAGTTCAGAGAAATATGATTTGTAAAAAACCACAGTTTTTCTACAACATTCCAAAATAAGTATGTGATCAGTTGTCTGTCTTTTGTGAAGAGTGGTGGCAATTCCTTCTGTGTGCTCCAACGTTTTGTAGTCATTCTATACCAAAATATGAAGGTAGGTGTGTGTATGTATGTATGTTTTGCATGTATAGATGTTGCTTTAAAAAAATGGCACATTTTAACCACCACAGTAGAAGTTAAATTAATTCTAGGTGACAAATACAGATAAATTAACAGGCATTCACTGTTACAAAAAGAATAGACAAAACCACGAAAGTAATACCAAAAACTATGTTAGGCCTTGCAATGGTCATGCCTTCATGCAAAATGAATAAAGTAGCCTGGGAAGCACCTATACAACATATAAAATCCAGCCAAAAGACAAATCTGTGTGCACAATTACATCTAAGGTGTGAAACAGACACTAATTTGTTACTACAATGAAAAAAGGTTGTCACATCATAGAATCAGGCACACAGCTCTGGCTGAATACACTGAAATTGCAATAAATGAAGAGTAAGCCAGCACAGAAGCATTTGAAGAAAACAAAAGCAGGTTTAAACCCAATGGGGCAAAAACATACTTAAAGCCCACCGTAATGGTAGACCTGCTCTACAAATACATGCTTCTTGTCTCAATCTGGTGTCTCAGATTTTGAAATCTCCTCATTCTAAACCAAATGTAGCTAGTTACAAGCTTTCACTGTCTCAGAGCTACCAGCACAAACAACTGTACTGGAGCTGGTGTCAAGTCACAAGCTATGTCAGGACACAGATTGATTTGAAGGCAAATGTAGTCTGGGAGAGGGATTCTCAAGTCTCCTCTAGTGAAAACTGTTAGAATCCCAATCTCTCCCACTGACAGGAAAGGAATAAATCTTTCTGCATAGGTTTCATAGGGTGTCTGTTTAAATGATCTCTGCATAAAACACTACAGAAAATTTGGACAATGTTTTTCAGGGTTTTATAGACTGTGCTTGGGAGAATAATTTAGAAAACCAGAGGATAACAAACACGTAACTTATGCTATCAGATCTGATTCTTTGTAGGAGTAAGATTAATGAATAAATAAATATTTAATCTCTTTTAAGAGTAGTGTGGAAGTGTGGTCATATTTCCATGATTTTTTAAAGATGTATTTTAAAAAATGGCATTATCTATTCATCAAGCAAAACCATATTTTAATACATAATCATACAATTAGTTTTGCATACACTGAGGCAGCAAAACCCACACAGGAAGTTTTTATGCAGGAAGTAGACATGCACGTACACAGAGGAAGAGAGGCAAAACCTACCACGCCTTTCTATTATCACTTTTCAAAAAATGTTAATTCTTTCTGCCTCTATTTTTTCCCTATAGAGAAAAAAAGGGGATAATGAAAGGCTTCTTAAGCTCCTGCCAGTTTTATCCTTTATATAGTTCACTGCACTGCAAATTTTACCTGTTATAGAGCAGGAATTCTAGATTAAAATACTAATTTTTAATTCAGTGAACAATAGAAAACAAAAAACTAAGATATACAAAGGTTTAGTTGGAAAACGGAACTTTGGAGAAGGGAAAAAAATATGCAATGCGGCCAGAGTTATAGACTAGCCAGCTGGCTTAAGCAATTTACGTATCATGTTAAATATGTGCGTGTGTAGATCTTGAGTGTTACCTTCCTGGTTTATTTACCACAACATAGACTATGCCAAAGTACAAAAGTCTCTTAACACTTTCCAACACTTTTTAAAAATCATGCAATTGTTTTTCACACAAAAATTAATGAACTTGGACAGATCAACATAAAAAACCCCACAATGACACCTGCTGAAGACGTTTTTGCAGAATTTTATAACGTGAACCGCAATCAAACAAATGGATTGAGAACAGCAAGAATCTGAACCAAAGAAAGCATAAAGAAAAGAGCCAAGACTGCTTTTCAGTCATGTAGCCACTGGGATAATCTCATCATACACAAACAACTTAAGTGGCTGTATTTTTAATCAGTTTAAGTATCTTGTTATTGATAAAGCTGTCATTACCCTGCAGATCACCTCAAAGAATTCTTGAATCAAAACACATAATCATACTAATCCTTCTATGCATAAGAAAACTTATCAAGGAAGAACATTTTTCTAAGAAACCCACAAGATTTTTTTTTCCTTGACTAAAGATTAACCTGGGTCCTAAAGACAAATAAATAAATAAACAAATAAATGTCTCTAGTTTTCCTTGTTATGTATCCCTAAGAATTCCCTTTCTCAGTATTGATATTTCCATTATTTAATAGTCAGGTTTCAAGTACTAAAAGCTTGGAAGATAAATTTTTAATGTACCTAGTGTCTGATCATTACTGTTTTAAAATACAATAGAAAAAAATCCAAAGTTTGTAAACTGCTGTGACATGTCACATTCCCCTTAAACTTTGTCCTCTGAATATACAGACAGCAAGCAGGATAACTGAAAACTACAGAATAATGTGTCTGCATACAAGAAAGAGTAAATCATCTTCCTAACAGTAAAAGCTACTGCAAGATTGGCTCAAGCCATACCTACAGGCCCTGTCATCTACAAGCACTGCAAATTCCACAAAGATACAGTATATATTAATTTCAGCTTGTTATATCTCCAACATGTACCTACCAGTTCACTGTTTCGTAACAATAATAGGTCCATTCAGGGCTTCTAAACCTCATTTCACTCTTAGTTTCTCCTTCATTAAATGGCAAGGCTTAGCATGCTACATCTATCATGCAACTTGTTTCATTTTGTATTAGCCACAAATTACAAGTCACTAATTCCCTGCTCAGACCAAGAACACATCTCATAACATCATGGAACGCACCATCTTGAAATACTACAAGCTGCTTTAACTGCTAATCTTCATAACGTGGAAAACTGCCTTCTCAAACAATCCTCAAAAGATCACAAGCCTTCCAAGCACAAAAAGAAGATCACAAACAAAGGCAAGAGATGGAAACCTGAGTAGTATGCCAAACACTATGCTAACTGCAACCCTTCCTAACAAGGCAGCTCAGCAACACATGCTAGTCAGAAATGGTGAGGATGAATCCCCCACGGACGTCTTTCATATACTTAGAAACGTATTTGTAAAAAGACTCAGATAAGAAACACTCTAGTTTGAATATATTGCTATTATGGTTTACAGTCAGAAATCTCCAAGTCTGAAAGAACAATGATGGGGTGTTTTTTTAATCTAAGATGTTAATTTCTTTCTCTGTGAGGCTATCTCTGCTATCACAAGTCATATTCTCATACATAAGGAAATTTATAATCTTTCTCTTTTAGTTTGACTTACCCTAATTTTAATTATAATGACCTCCTGCACTCAGGAATTTTATTCCAATACATTTATCTCTAACCCCACAAAAGAAACAGAGTAGCTTTTTCCTCCTCACGTATTCAGGACTGTAGCTGAATTGCCAATGCTATCTATCACTCTTTTCATCATCCCGTATTTGAATCCACGTATGCGCCTCTATAGAATAGAAAACCTTGAACTGCACCTGCAAACAGTGTCCTGTTGGGAGGTCAGGCTTAACGTATGCTCACTGACCGAGTTCTATAAACAGAATACTGCTGCACTTCTGCACTGCCTCAGGTTTCCAAATATATGATCTATGAAAGTATATTCACAATTCAGCACACATGTACACAAGCTACCTTAAATACAACTCAGTGAGAACAATTAGCAGCACATACTGGAGGCCATAAATCACTGACCAGAAGCAGGTAAGAAGATGAAGTTGCACGTAACTAGCAACAAACATTAAGCTACAGTGAAGTCCTTTAGAACACACAACGTGTCTGAAGAAAGCATGAATCCCTTGGAGTCACTTTTTCTATCAACTTCCAGCTAACAAGCACCTGAATTTAAAAAAAACTTACTGTGCTCCTCCTGCCAGCCTTCAACTGAGAGCTAACCCTGAATGCAGAAGTCTGTCCTACCACTTGGTTTAAAATGAAGATATGCAAGGTAAATACTATAAAAAGGACATTTGTAGTCCTTTAATGTCAAGTGCACATATCCTAATAAAAGCTCAGAATCACGTTCATAATTCAACCTCCAACCTGGTTGGTAAGCAAACTGGACAAAAACTTATACTTTGTATAGATTTAGCATTTATAAAGGTAAACCCACAAATTTCTCAAGAAATGCACAATAAGAATAGGACAGCTTAAATCAAAGGTGTAAAACAAAAAAAAAAATTGAATACTGGCAGAGATTTCCACTTGAGTAACATGGCTGTTGCTTTTCTATTAAGACTGTGAGGTGCAGCCCACTCTCCATGCTACATCAGCGGGCAGGTGCTGCACGGCCACATGTTCTAACCCTACATCACAACAGCATCCACCTCTGAAAACCCCTGCATCAGACTCTAGGAAACCCCAACAGCTATCAATAAGCCCATTCACTGCATTAGACTATGTTTAAGTGAAGAGGACTATGTACTTGTTCAGCTGAAGAACAGTCATTGTACATATGCCTTGATAAGTCTTGGGATCTTTTAACTTCGCAGTCTGCTATTAAAAAAAAAAAATCATACCTGTCAGGGAAAATCTGTGGATTCTTTAGAAGAATAAAAAATTATGAAGGAGAAAAGCAGGCTAACAAATTATATTTGCTAATAAAAGACATTATAGCACAAATAGTTCCTATAAAACCTGTAGCAACGGTGATGCTGACAATTCTCCTTGAGAAAGAACAAGCTATGAAGATTTGCACTGCTATGGTGTCCTTTATTTAGATTTCTATAGCCTGCTACATCAACACTAATGAAACCTATACTGTTATATATACTGTGTGTATAATATACACACTTGCTACATATACTGTAGCAAGTAAACTACTTTCACTAAAATTTGAGTTCCTGCTGAAACAATTAATTCAGCAGAAAATCCTTATACAGGATAAAAGTATTCAGTGGCATAAAAGCATCCTGTAACTACACGGATTATTCATCCTCTTAAAGAAAAGGTTATTATGGTGTCAATCCCTTGACAGTATTCCACTGAATAAATACTAGCTACTAGCTAGCATTTCAATTATCGTGATACAGTCAAATCTGTATCTTTTTAACTGCATAAAATCCAGATGACCTGTCAATCTAACTGTGTCCAAAATCTTTTAGATTCAACCATATCTGGAATTCCATAATGCTGCAGACCGTGGCCAAATCCCACCCTGCTCTTCTAGCTCACGTACTGCAGCAGATAAGAGACCCTCAGATGATATGGCTACCCCCCTATACATCACTATGCCTACCCCCATTATTTGCGTAAAAGGAATTGAGGGAAAACAACCTCTTTCTGGCATATCTCACCCACTACATTTTACCTTTCTGAAGTACTAAAAATAGATAGCAATTAAAACACAGAACAGTGACATATCCTAAAAATCACAGATTATTCCTCCTCTGAAAAGTGGCATCTGGATCCTACAATCAGTCCACATGTATCATAAGCATGTAAAAGAAAAATTCTCTGTATGCATTCCCAGGCCCTTCTAACATCTCGGGTTTCAAACAAAGCTCGATGAAAATAAGATCATTCTACACATTTGTTACCACATCAGAGATTACTCTTTGTAAAAGCTGAAACAAGTGCAAGGAAATCTGACAGGCTTGTGTCTAAGGCAGTTCAGCAGACCCAGTCAGGAGTCTACAGGAACTACACCAAAAGAAGGTACATGCTTATTAACTCTTTGTTAATCAAGGTTACTATCATCTGTTACAGGTTGGTGGTACATACCTTACTTACTTTAAATCTGAAACAACATACTAATTAAACATCCTCAGATCTGTGGTAAGATCAAAACTCCATTCTTTTCCAGAATAATAAATCTGAACACAAACCTCCTCCACTGTCTGGTAGTCTTGGGCAAAGAGCTCTAATGTCAACTTGTTAATTTTAGTTATGTCCATGCCATTTCTGAAGACAGACAGATTGCAAATCCCAGTCTCCTACCCCTTAGCAAGGGAGTTGTCTCTTTTTTTTGTACTACTGCCACATCAACAGTAACCAGCGTCTGTTTATCTTCTTCAAAACTGGCACTTCCTGAGTTTCTTGTGAGCACTAATAAACACTTCCAAGCAGCCACCAACAGACCTCAAGAAAGCAGAGCATTTTGCCTGTTCACTAAAACTCTGACACAACATACCAGTCCAGGCCTTACAGGATTTGCCTAGTGCTTATGACCACAAAGCCCACCTCACTGGATCATTGTAACAAAATAATCACAACTGTATTAAGGGTAGTTACACAAAGACAGAATAAACATACTTAAATGAAGGCAAAAGATGAATGATTCAAAAAGCCATTATATTTGCCCTTAGTTATTAAAAATGCTTGTCACAAGAATCAAAGATAGATCAGGAAAAATCAAGGCTAATTATTCAAAAAAATGTAGTTTAGTATTTCGTAGGTACAAAGACATGCTTCATAAATTACCTACTTCAAATGGATTGAAAGGAAATTTTGACTGTATTTTTACAAGAAATACTGTCAAGACAGTTTGAGTGACAAATTCATCATTACCAAATTCCACAGTTTTTACCCTCAATATTCCAAGGATCTACATTTATTTCTGTGTGGAAACTGCACTTAGCTCTTCGTGGACTTGCCAACCTGTGCAATCACATCTTCAGTGAATCCTGAGTCTTGATTAAGACATCTTTAACAGAGTGATTCCAGCTGGTGAGAGTGTCTCTTTGGGACTGGAATAAAGAGGTACAGCAACTTTAAAGTATTTTCAAAGTTATAGGTCTTGAGATTTTAAGCTGTCAATAGTGTAGACAAAACATTTTTTGAGCTTGACTCTAGATCCTTCCTTTTGCATGGTTATTTTTGGACAAGAGCTGCTTTATTGACGAATCAAAGTAAGCATCCATTTACATTATCTATTTATCCAAACTCTAAATAGCACTTAGGTAAAAGCACAGGAACGTTCCCATCAAATCAGACTTCCACAATACAGTAAAAACCCCATCAGCTTACACTTACTAACATCAGACCTATAATCTTAACCAAATCTACTTTTCATGGCATACCTATAAACCTATAACCATTAAAAAAAATGCATGCAGGAAGGGCAGAGAAGGCCACATCTTGCCTCATATTATTAAATCTATGTGGGAAGCTTTGCTGGCAATTTACTGTGAGTACAGATTATGTTGCTCTTATACGCTTGAGGACATTAGAGACAAGGGTTATTTGAAACAAAAGGAGAAAACCAGCAAGTTCTTCTACAGACGCAGAAGGAACATCCACTAACATTCTTCAGTACACACTAGCACTGAAGGTTTAACAAATCCTTAAATCTGGTTTTGAAGTTATCTAATAGTTCACATTAAGACACGCAAACTATGCGGTATCCCTGCAAGCTTTAGGGAAAATAGCCTCCCTCTGTTTATCCTTCCATTAAAAAAAAAAAATTCAAACCCACCAATCTAATTCTTCCAAAATGACTACAGAAAAGGAGTTGCACAATTAAATAGTTCAGGTGTTAGTATTGAGAAAGAATTAATTTCACTCCATTAAATATTACACAAAAATTTACACTTTCAATGGTAATCACCAATTATCTGGTTTACACCAGATATGTGGATTACACCAGACATGCTTTTTTATATCTTGCAAATTTAATTTCACAGGAAGAATAGAAAATGATGCAATGGTCTAGAAAAACAATCTTGTATCATTCACTGTTTCTTACCTACAACAGCAGAAAGCTGATTTTGCTGTAAGGTTGGGAATAATTTCCTTGTTAAGTACTCCATCGTCTGCGAGGCTTACTCAGACAGCCTTGAAATCAATGGGCCATGAGGTATAGAGCAGTACAGCAGGCCCTAACCCAGCATCTGACACTGTCACCTCAACATTCTGTGCACTCGCACCCGAGGATCGAACCATAGTTTTAGCCTCTTCTCATTGATCTTTCACATTCATGATTTATCTTAGTTAGCACTAGGGCACAGGGTGCTCCTTTGGAACTCCTGAAATACTGGCTGTCGTAACAACACTAGTCTGACGCCGCACCACACCACTCTTATGGTGGACTGACACAAAACAAGAGGGCACATTAACCGGAAAACAGACACAAAAGAAGTAAAAAGTAAGATTTTTAATATTATTTCTTAAACCATCTTGTTCAGACAAATCTGTTTTGAAAGCATCCCATTACTGAGAGCAGAACAGTCACTTCCTGAAACAACTGTACCACTAAAAGCAACGTATCAACTATCGCTCCATGTGTAGCCAGACTGGGGGGCGAGGGCAGGTAATGGACGGGGGGAAGAAATCAGCCAATATATTTCCAGGCCATTTGTTAACACAACAACTGGGTATGGATCAAGATTCAATGGCCACACTAACTACAATAGGGCACTGTAATTCAAATCCCCCAGCTGTTGGTTTCAGAAACATGCAGTGCATCTTTGCTCTCTACCTGCATTCTTCACAAACTCCAAACTTTAGACACTTTTTCTAAAGTTAGAGTATTCTAATAGCAATATTTTAAGCGTGCTCAAAAATCAACATGCAGCACATAATTTTAACTTAAAAATACTGTGAGAGAAATTGATAGCAACTGAATAAGAAAGATGTAAAAGCAGAGTAATTCAATCATTAATCCGTCTTTAACTCTTTCTGAACAATGGAAAGGAGATGTAACCAATTAATGGCAAATTAGTAGGACACTGAGTCAAGGTCAGCCTGTGGTGCCTCTTGCCTTTTCAAAAGATACAGGATGGATAACAAATCTTTGAAAAATGATGACATCTGGCTAAGCCATCTATCAGCACCATAACAAAATCTTACCTATCATCTCTGCATAATTTCTTAAGCCCTCAGTAATGCCCACTAAGCATCAGCATTCAATCCCCTGTACAGGCTGGGAGTGCTGGTGGACAACAGGCTCGCCATGAGACAGCAATGTGCCCTTGTGTCCAGGAAGGCCAATGGCATCCTGGGGTGCATCAGGAAGAGTGTGGCCAGCAGGTCGAGGGAGGTGATCCTCCCTCTCTACTCTGCCCTGGTGAGGCCACATCTGGAGTGCTGTGTCCAGTTCTGTGCTCCCCAGTTCAAGAGAGACAGGGAACGACTGGAGAGGGTCCAGCAGAGAGCAACGAAGATGATGAGGGGACTGGAGCATCTCTCCTATGAGGAAAGGCTGAGACACCTGGGTCTGTTCAGCCTGGAGAAGAGAAGGCTAAGAGGGGATCTGATCAATGCTTATCAATAACTTAAGGGCGGGTGTCAAGAGGATGGGGCCAGACTCTTTCCAGTGGTGCCCAGCAACAGGACAAGGGGCAACGGGCACAAACTGGAACACAGGCAGTTCCACCTGAAAACACACACTGGCACAGGCTGCCCAGAGACCTTGTGAAGTCTCCTTCTCTGGAGATATTCAAAACCTGCCTGGACGTGTTCCTGTGCACCCTGCTCTAGGGGCACCTGCTTTAGCAGGGGGGTTGGACTGGGTGATCTCCAGTAGGCCCTTCCACCCCCCGCCATTCTGCAATTCTGTGATTCTGCATTTCAGAACGGTCCAAGACCAGAACCCTACAGAGCAGTTTTATCACATCCTCTCTGTTAAATGCAATTCTGACTTACAGCAGGCATAGTGATCAGGTTCACACACCAAACCTTCAGAATATAGACGACTCCTCAGAATTAACCTCTCTTCCTGAGGATTCATTCATTTGTACCTCTAATAAGACCTCTAGATCACTATCATGTGTGCAGGCATACTGCCAAACATCATCATGACTCCTGTACTCCATGACCTCCATATTTCAATACAGCAATATTCATTATACCAAATGCAACTGTGCTACATCCAGGGAAATGATAAACAACAGTGCATTCTTGTATCTTCCACACATTACTGCCTTCTATGTACAGAGGGATTTAGAGACAGAAACGGTTGTCGAATCACCTGGTCTGCCTTCCTGCAAACCCAAGACCATGGGCATTCACTCATTAAGGCTATGGTTAGGGATAATAAGTAACGCTCCTCATGCAGCCACGCGTTACATTCACATCCTCCATAATGCCAGCACAAGCACTCTCATCCATACTAAATCAAACCAATGATCTGCACCTTTTATGGGATTATTTTTCAGTCAGAGGTGAGGGGACAGAGAACAAAAAGGTACAGGACACACACACAGAGCCAAAATACACTTATTTCACCATGTTGCCATGCAGCAAGCTGTGTTAACAGAATGAACACACGGAACAAGTGGCAGCAGTGTGAAACTACATAAACCAGTACTGACATTGAAGAAAAGTTGAACTATATCCTTAGGCATTGATTATCTACTACTGTTCTGTTTGCAGAAACATTTTAGGAGGTTGCTGTCCTCCTCCTACCTCAAACCTGTAATCTCCCCTATCTCCTCACAGATTACCATCTCAGTAGTTGCTTAATCCAACTACATATAGCCACCCTTACAGTGAGGTAGGGGGAAAGAACCCACTTTTTAACCAACCCTTCTCCCTGTAAACACACACTAAATATGATTGGTGGGGGTGGGCAGGGAGGAACATCCAGTTTAAGCACACGAACAAATGAAACATTAGAGGTAAGGGTACAGTAACATCCACTCGTGGTGAAGGCGAGGGATGAGGGAGTAACAGCAGTCTCTCTGAAATGGAAGCTGCTCAAGCTGAAAGAGACAGATACAACTGTGACTTTCCTATACTATTCAGCCTGACACTGTTTGATAAAGGAACATCCATAAAAGCACTCCATCTTAAATACAATATTCTATTCAGGAAAAAAAGAAAAAAAAAAGCACAGAACTACCCCCAAGAGAGAAGTCCCCTCCTTCCCTGCTAGTCCGTAAATCTGTGTGATATGCTTTGCAAATCATTCAACTATGTGTCAGCTGAAAGGAGCAAAGTGAAGATATATCACAGGAATGTAGCTACTGCAATCCTTTAAAAAGTTTAAAACCGTCAAACTCTACACTATGGAATGGCATGCATGCACAAATAATAGCACACTGCAAGTAATCTTAATTTTTTGTTAACTTTTAACTACTTGTGTTGTCTCCAGATAAAGCACAATATTAGAACACTATAAAATATTAGTAGTAATATGCTGCCAAAAGGGATAGCAGCACAGGATTTAAGAAACAGTTTACAAATATAATATCAGTGTTTATATGTAATGCAAAATACTAAGAATTAAGATATACAGTTATGTCGTAATTTCAAAAAATATAAGTATTATCCTTTAAAAAGACTGATTTTTAGACACAACTTTGTTTCCTGAAACATATATAAACCACACAATATAAGAAAAGCACATATTAAGTAGGACAAAGTTCAGCTGTATGTCAGACATTTCTTGACCTTCTGAATGTTAATTAGTGCAACGTTACCTTTTTAAATGGTTTTCTGGGGTACATACAAATAAACATAGGGTTATCATCACATAGTTAAGTCGGGTATAATTAGCCACCACCCCAGTCCTACTGATACGTGGGGAAGGCAGTACTACTGACTAGACTGGTTACATACTTTGCTCTAGTCACTTTAAAATTTAATAAAATCTGGTATAGTTCTGACATAAATCCCAGGAACACAACCTTAATACAATGAACAGTTTTTATGGCAGATATTTACAAAAGAACCAAAACAGGAAACGGCTCACTTTAAAGTCTAGTCGCAAAAGATATTTTATTGCTTTTACCAGTAAGCAAGACTTGATATTAAGAAACCACGTACAAAATCTGTACATTTAAGTAGACAACAGAAGGAAAGTATATTTGGAATAGAAGATGACATGATCCCATGCTTCCTAATTTTAAGCAAGAAAGATGACCAATAATAATTATTTGACAAAATAAATTTGATTTCATTCTATGTGCATGTCAAAATACAGCTTCCAGAGTAAAGATTATTTCTGATTGCACTAAAAAAGCATTAAATAGCAGAGTCCAGGGAGATAAGCTGGATTCAAAGAAACAAACAGTGATTAAATCAACACACAGATACTATTATTTGCATCTGTTTTCTTAGCTGACTGAATCAGAAGAAATTGTCAACTATGAGAGATTAATTTTCTTTATACATTATAAAATATTTGCTTATCTAGTGTTAACTGTGCTTTAGCATTCATCCTCTGAGAACAACTCTTTTATTCACGTTCCCAAATATATTATGGGTACTGAAAGCATATATCCTCAGTCCTCATGCTTGCCTATTTGCTATGGCCTGTCATTATTAAATATATTAATTGTCTAGCACAAAAAAAATCCCAACTACAGTGTCATCTTTTGCTGATTCCTGCAAAGCACCTCAGTCAAAACCCTATGTAAATATTTCCTAATTCCTCCATCACAGAAAGCATCTGTAATTCTGGCTCTGACCCTCTAACAAAGTGCCCAATTTAAATCCTGTAAGATAAAGGCAACAAAAGCATCTCAGCAAATGCAAGTCAGCATAAGTGCACCTTGATCTGGTCAGGCATTTATTGATTCAGTAATTTTTCAAAGGAGCCATGCTTAGTCCTACAGCCTGCTTTCAGAAAGAAAAACACTTTGCTAAAGAAATTACTGGGAAAGCTTTAATACCTCAAAAATACCTGAAGCTAACTGTGCTCACGATATAACTATTATAATCAGTTCTATTTTGAAGTCAAAAAAGTTTCTTTTTAGAATGAACAATCTGTCTTTGACTGCTACTTGGTTACCATGAAGTATCAATCAGACATTGTAAGTGCCATGCTTTTGTTTCAAGGAAGAGTGGAGTTAACATTGAAAAGAAACATTTTCTTAAACTTTGGTCATGGTAAATACGATGTTCTTGTAAAACAATTAAAAAATACTTCGGAAACAGAAAGTATTATGCAGGCTGAATTAAGAGAAAAGCCTGTGACTAGCCACTTTATTGCAATGATGATGGAACTGGTCCATTTTTACGACAGTTGTGTCATACCGAAAAACATCCTGGAGGCAGACAGACTACAAGAGATGTTTATTTAAACATGCTTGTCCCCATCACTGTCTGCTATTATGCTCTTCAACATTAATACAGAAATATATTTTGCTTGTTTAAGAATTTACCCAAATTTCCTTTTTTTCCCACTCCTTTTACAAAAACAGTATTTTAACAAGTATTTGTACACTGAATTAAGTTTTAAAATAATCACTAGCAGTCCATCAGAAGAGATGCTATTAATCCCAGAATAAAATCAATTGCACGTCTGCCAGAGAAGCCAAACAGAAGACGAGACACAAGAGTAACTGCACAAGCCCACGTCTCAAGAGAAACAGAAGCTGCATTAAATGGCCTCCGAACTGAATACGAGGCTACAATATTTCCCCAGACTCCCAATTAAATAAGAGACATATGTAGGTATGCATGTGTACACAAACAGATACACAGATAAACACACATATATAGATATACTACGTAAGAGTAGCATGCAAATGATGGTTTCCTGACATTACTGTGACAAGCTCTTCATAAACAGAGGAAGCAGCAATTGCTCTTATACGCCTTAAGTGTCTGTCCAGTATTATTTTGATTCTTTTATGTCAAAAACATTCAGAAGATCATGTTCCGGACTCTTGCAAACTTCATTCGCAATTCTGAATGCAATTCCTCTTTTGTCAAACACAGACCTTGTTAAAATTAAGTCTCCATTAATAGGGCACTGTTAGCATACCATAGTAATTTGAGAAACAGTAAATGAGGATATTTCATGAGACCTTTGGGGGGGGGTAACTTTATTCTCTTTTTTAATTACGTATGATAGCACATTTTCTTTGATTAGAAAGTGAAGGGAATCTAAGTTCAAATTGCTGTCAGAATTTCTCATTACTGGAACTGCCCAGTTCCGTCACCATCCTTCAGGAACAGAAAGGTTGCCAAACTTATAACTGCAACATGATGCAGAAGTGATACTGCACAGTTGTGTGAGTTTCAGGAAACGACAATTTAAATTCCCTGCATTTACCCACACAGTTCTGCATTATATAAAATGCCTATCAAAATGGAATGGCTAGAGTTCTCAAGATCTGTTGCAGTTTCACAAAAAGGTTCTCTTAAACCATATGCTCACAAAAATAATTGTGCAAGTTACTTACAAAATACAAGGTCTTCTGCTCAGAATCACCAGACGGATCAGCTTTCTCTCTGCCACCAGTAAATGCTGAATGTGTTACTTTCAATTGTATCTATAATCCCAGGGTTATATAATATCCTCTATCATGTTTTGCTGAAGCTTTGGCATTCATAATCAACTAAAATAAAGCTATCTTCCAGAAGAGTTTGAAATAAAACATGCATTCAAAAAGGCGCTGGTTTTAGTTTTGTTGGGGGTTTGCAGGTTTTTTTTGTTTGGTTTGGGTTTTTTTTTAAATTAAAATGCTAAGATGCCTAAATCTCAAAGGTTCCTTTTTAGCTTCCAACACACACCCTTTGGGCATAAGTTTCCTATTTAAGTGAAGTGGAAATACGAAAGTGGAAGTGAGAGAGACAATTACTTCCCAGAGTAATTGTTACGAAACCATCTGCCAATTGCGAGAACACTAAAATTACATTTTAACAGTCTTCATGTTATGCATTTTTATGTATAATTGTATATAAGTATTTTATATCATGACAGACATTTGCTTACTATTTTGCTGTTCAAAGCAAACTATAAAAACCAAACCTTTACTTTTTTCTAGCTGTTTTTATTTTCTGATTCTGTATTTTGATCCCATGAGCAGTACTTGAATACTGCTATTACATTTAAGTCATATACACTAATGGAAACAATTAACGGAGGGGGAGGGGCGGGGGAAGAGTAAGAGCACCACCATTGATTTAGTAGCCTTCAAAAAGCCAAGCAACAGCATTACATTAGGTGATGCTGCTTTGGTCATTAAATTACGCTTCAATATGCTTAGAATACAGAATTCAGTGAGGAGTCAAGAAGTTCCTTTTTGTGATTACAGACAACTGCTATGCAAAGCAACAAATCAGGCATCTCGTTACCTAAAAATATTAGAAACACGAAGCCAGAATGAGTAAAATTTTAAAGTGTCTAATTAATCTCTGCCCTAAAGATACAGTTATCAATTAAGCCAGTTACGTATTGACGTCATTTTGCTAGAATAACGTGTTCCTAACCAATGCTTTTCTTCCTTATTTTAGTGTAGAAATTTGGCAAAGAGCTAAGCCTACAAATCCGCTCCGACTACAGCACGGTAGGTGACCTACAATATAGAAATCCGGTCACTATTTACAAAACCCAAGAAAGAGCTGTCCCCGCCTCTTCTTTCCCCATTTCCGAATTAGCAACAGAATAAACCACTGGAGTCCGAGAAGTAACAAAAAAACCCAGGGAGCCGGGCTGAACGCGCAGGAGGGCGGAGGCCGGCAGCCCCCCGCACCCCGGCTCTGCCCAGGGTCTCTCCCTGGGCGGCGCCCGGCCCCAGCCGCAGCCCCGACGGGAGCCAGGGGAGGAAAAGCGGACAAAGCCGAGCCGATCCCCGTCCCCGCCGGGGGGGCTCCTGCTTCCCGCAGCCGAGTCGGGAGTGAAACTGACAGAGCTTTACAGACACCACCAAAAAACACCTCGCCCCCACACCACCGCCCCCCCGCCGCCAAAAAATCCTCACCGCAGCCCTCCCCTCCGCGCAGGGATGGGGCCGGCTGTCAGCGGCGCTGCGGCGGGACCAGCCGGCTCGCGCAGCCTTTTGTTGTGTGCGTAACGGCAGATAAAAANAGAGCTTTACACACACCACCAAAAAACACCTCGCCCCCACACCACCGCCCCCCCGCCGCCAAAAAATCCTCACCGCAGCCCTCCCCTCCGCGCAGGGATGGGGCCGGCTGTCAGCGGCGCTGCGGCGGGACCAGCCGGCTCGCGCAGCCTTTTGTTGTGTGCGTAACGGCAGATAAAAAGGCAAAATAATTCAGTACGCACCCTCCCCCCCTCCGCCCGCCGGCAGGGCCGGCCCCGGCGCGGGCAGCCGCCCTCGCTCACCGCTCGGTGCTGCAGGCTCCGGCGATGTGCGTAGCGCTCGCTGAGGCGGCGGGGGCCGCGCAGCCCGGAGCGGGGGAGGAGGCGACCGGAGGAGGATGTCAGCGATGGGCGGGCGGAAGGGAGGAAGGAAAAGGGGTTTTGGGGGGGCGGCGGGGGGAGAGAGGACCGACGAGAGGAAAGGAAGGAAGGAAGGAAGCGGGTCGGCACCGCGGCGCCCTCAGTGCCTGCGCCGAGGCGCTGACAGGCGCGGCCTGGCCCAGCCCAGCTCGGCGGCCGCGGTGGTCGGCGCGCGACCCGGCCCCC